>JARFIY010000177.1:0-35039 GCA_036346155.1 Sinelater perroti | reverse complement strand
ACACCTCCTCAACTTTCATGCACAACACGTTCAAAATCCAAAAATTCTTCAACATCAACAAGATTTGGAGACCCCGCCCCCAATAATTTGCAGACCCACAACAATATATCCGATACCAAAAAAGCGATGATAACAATAAAATCAAATTGCTTCTAACAAACTCATCACTCCCGAATCTTCACATATTTAAGCTTCTAAAACTTTGGAGGTATTTCTTGATGTCAGTGCAAAACGTGAAATCACGAGCACCAACTATATGTAAACTCCGAAATTCTCATCTGAATAAACGAAGAGATGTTTTCTGTCTGATCTAGAACTCCTCATAAAAGAGGTTTGGTATTAAGGTAAAAGACAAAAGAAGATTATAAAGTGAAAAAATTAATTAAAATCTCCGGGTCAAAACTCACAACTCGGTAAGGGGAAAGCCTGTCGCATACGGAAAATGGACAGTTATTTTACGAGAAATACACAGAACAGTTTTTAATCTCAAACGAAAGACACAAAAATAAGAAGATAAATTGCCATTGGGAGATGAAATATTCAGTCAACGTACTGAAAATACAAACATATAAAGAACAGTATAATGGAAGCGGCGTCTGACTAAGGGAGACAAACAAAATAGAAAAGATATACAAATTGAAACTCAACGACCCAACTACAGGAGCAACTAAAATGAAAAAGAAACTACATAAAATAGTTAAGTAGTAGAAAAAATAAAAATTAACAAAAAAACAGAGAACCAAAGACTTGCTAGCAAAAAGAAAAATGACAAACAGCAGAACAAATAAAAGTACTAAAGACAAATAAACTAAAACTTAGAAGAGGAAAGAATTATAATTACTCAAGGAGACGTAAATGTGGGATTATAAAATCAATAAAAAGCAATAAATCACCTGAATCTAGAGATACGGCTCCCAAATTAATAAAGTTCAGAAATCAAAAACTATAACAAATAATTAAAAATATGTTCAAGAAAAACAATAATTGGGAAATAAATGGCTGATAAATAGACACAGTCGTATATAACATCAGTTTTCAAGAGTTATGTCAACGATGAGAAGATTTTAATGAAAACTAATAAAGAACAAATAGAACAAAGTAAAAAAGAAAAGGTCGAAGAAGAACAAGCAGAAAAATTAACTGTAGATAATGTATGCGTAATGCAACAATTAATAGAAAAAAAAGGAGAGAAAATAGAGAAACTGGCCTAGCATTTATGGATTAGAAAAATGTTTAGGACATCGTACCAAGAAGAAACTATCGAACGCCATAACAGAAATCGAAGTATCACATACTTTGTCGCAAACAGTGAAAAATATATACAAGAATAACAAAGTACCCATAAAAATTAACCAGAAAATTACGAACTTTAAAACTACTAAAGATTTACATCACCGACCCTATTTAAATATTCCTTGCAAAATCCGAAACATTGGGCGTGTCAATGAAAGAGAAATACCTATATACATTTAACTTTACAAATGACCAGATGGTTATCGCTCAAGAAAAAGATCTTAGTTTCATGCCAGGAAATATGTAGAAAGAAGACAAAGAAACAGGATAAGAAATTAACTTTAATAAAACAGAGTACCTGATAACAATAGAAAAAGAGTTGAATGACCTAGAAATAGACGAAAACAGCAAACTCAAACAAAAGCATCAATAGAAACTCAGAAGTCCAAATATACAATACCATGGTACAAATTATTACAACTTACTGTAAAGAACTGGATCATAAAAGTAAGATAACTACCGTAAAGATAAAATACTGAAGAACGTGCTAAAAGATGCTCAGAATTAATAGAATAAGAAACGGAAAGATTATAGGAAGAATGAAAGTAAAGACAGAAGTATTGAACTACATGGAATAAAAGAGATTACAATAGTATGAATATGTTAGGAGTAGCAATAGTAAATAGATAGTCATGGTGACAAATTGGAACCTACAAAAACAGAAAAAGGATGACCAAGACGATCTAGAAAAATGAAGTGAACGAAACTGAGAAAACATGAGCAATAAGAAATGAAACAACAAATAAGAATTTAAAATAAGATGAAAGCGGTGATAGAAAAATAGAGAAAATGAAAAAGCATAACAATTAGCAGTAATACCATCATTGTCTGAAATATTCTTTAGGTTTGTGCATCACACAACTATACATAAATATAATGTTTGACTTACAAACCTTATAGTTAAAGCATCAAATTACTTACTAAAACTATGCAAAACAATGAGACAAAAAATGTTTAACTGGCCAAAAGACTTTTTCTATGGAGGTGGCTTTCATTTCTACAAGAAAGAAATAAAAACGTCAACTACAGTACTAGAGAAGGCAATTGGTCGAGAATCTTAGCAACATAATCTATCATAGTTAAACCTTCATTTCCATTTCTGAATAACCATCTAATAAAAGTCTTGAGCTCTTCTTTCTAGACTCAAATTATATTCAAAGCTTCAGAATAAAAGCTATAAAAAAGAACCTTAACGTCGTCAATCTTAAAAACCCTCTCTGTACGTTTACTACATGCTACAACAGATAAATACTTACCTATAGATACCAAAAGTGAGTAATTACTATTTCGTGTCCATAACATGTCTATGGCTCTATGAAAACTTTATGCCAACATTAAGAAACATAAAAAGATTGTCGAACTTTTACCCAAGTTGGCATTACTTTGACATGTTGGCCAAAAGTCAGAAACACTTTTGCTGTACTTTTTAGATGTTAAGAACATTTGAATGGCCACCTCAAAGAATAAGTCCTGTATATACAAAATGTTAAGTATTGGTCAATCATATACATGACACTTTTGGACCAAGACGCATTACTTATGAAACAGCCTATTCAAAATTCTATCACCTTTGAATGTGAGGTAGACGAATAGGTCGTTGTGATAACCCTCTCTCTTGCACCAGGCGCGACGGTAATCGAACTGGTAACAGACACAACTTCGTGGAGGGGTATGCCCTAAAACAACCTTCAAAGCAGCAAATCAGATGCACGAAACGAATACGTACGCCTTGCCTCCTAGACGCTCTCAAGCCGCCCGGTTCGCTAAAACATGAAACTTTCGCATATCACAAATACGACTACTGGCTACGAACGTACACGTGCTGAAGGGCAATTTCGCATTGGTCTGCTTGTCCAAACTCGTTCACCTTCGTGCCGACCATTCGCCTGCTTATGACCTCCTGCTCGGGGTATCTCTTCACCGTTTGCTGCAGAACCATTTGGTGGGTAGCCTGCACGGGCCATGATCAGTCATGATGTAAGGTGGGGGGACGACCCTTGTCCTTGTTCCTCTGGATCTTGACGAAGTGTGGGGTCTTGAGGCGGCTCTCACGAGCTGCCCTGCTGACGATCTAGAACTTCCGACAGCTGAAAAAAATATCTGAGAAGCGTTGTACTTTCATTTAGCCTACTTACTGGAAGAGGGCTCTTCTATAATAGGCTGCCGAGATCTTCGGGAAACTGAAATGAAGAAAATAATTAAAACAAGATGCACAATACGCACTGAAATCAACGCAACTTATTGCAAGGACCTTTACTGACAACCTTTTTTTAAAAAACTGGTTCTGGTTCGACATTGTCTAAATATAATTATTTATTAATCAATAAATAACCTTCCTTTCCCAAATCTTTTGTCCAAGACACATCTAGACAACACTTCTAATACATTATGTTACGATCTTCTTCCTTCAAATTTCTCTCAATATGTTTATACCATCTGATGCAGAACCTTCTACTATGATCTCAGTTATTATATTACCATACGCATAATTTCACCTTGAAATAATTATCTCTCCTCTTTTTTAAAGTGTGCTAAGATTTTGTTCTATACAGAATGGGCTATGGTGACAGAGAAAACTATCTTTATAAATAAGAATCTAGAGGAGTCACGCCCAGAAATCTTGGCAGCCTTTAAAACAAACCATCATTCAGTCTGAGATAAGTTTGGTCTAAGTATTGAGTAACTTCACAAATGTCATGTAATCATATACCTAGTACATCAATAATTATGCCTTTTTTCCACATAACGTTCTCTCTTTTGTAGATTTTCTTCCCCAAGGTATTATTTTATTGAAGCTACTCACATGGTCAGAGCTTGAATATTTTTCTGGTAAAACAGACATTCCAGTTTTTTTAACCATCTTCCACCAATTTTTTATATTAAACCTAATGCCGCCACAAAGTGTTAATTGAAGTCTTAAAGAACAGTTCTTCCCTCACCCCACTAATCTACAGTAAGAAAAGCGTCATCCACACCGCCATAATCAAAGATTTAATTTTGCTTATACTTTAAAAATTTTCTTGAGACCTTAACCATATCAACTATTTCAACAAAAGATCCTCTAACTAGTAATTAAGCTGCGCTTCAGGTTCTCCATCTTTACCACTCATCTAACCCCTAAATGGTGACGGTTATGATCTTACCATGCTTCCCAAGACCGGAAAATCTGGCCTGTTCCAGGGATTACCAGTTCACCATTATTTTGTCAATCTTGGAGGAGTTTATTTTATGCAGCAAACGATACAAAAATGCGTAAAGATTAGAGTTAAGACAATGTCATCTCCGATAATCAATCCCACTACCCATGATCCATTCGGTCAAGTTTGGTGACGTACTCATTCATTTTAGACGCCAATTATCTGACGAAGAAATTTGAGAAGGTAGAAGGTCTCATTATGAGCACTAGAATATTTTTATTTCTCCCTGAGACGGCGTCAAAATAGCTTTTAAGGCTACTTTCCACGTCAATTTACATTAAGAAGACTAAATTGTGGATTCAACTGAAATAGTTCATGCTTTCCAATGTTTTTAAATACCCATCATTTTTAAATACTATTTAATTCTTATAGCTCCGTCAACTTTGTATATCTTCAGAAGAGGTTTAACAGAACTTTTATTTAAATCACCTTTAGAATTTAAAAACTTCAATAAAGTTAAGTTCACTTTAGCATACTAACCAGAAGGAGGCTCTTCTATAATAGGCTGCGGGGCTGCCCTCCTGGGAACTAAAATAAAACAGCACATTAAAACAGACTACGTAACAAATAGGAAGTAAAGAAATGAAAAAATAATTTGCCTATTAGAGGATGAGACAAAACTCCCTTTCTCTATTTCAGACTTATTCTATTGTGTTTTAAAGAGGATGTTGGCCAAGTAGTGTCTCTCATCTCCATAACTCTTTCCAACATATGTTAAAGACTGCGCCTGGTTTCTTGACGTATTGTAATTTATAGAGCTTAGAGGATCCTAAAGCAATGTTTGTTCTTCTTAACCTTAAGATATCCAGGCGTTCAGGAAACAACTCACGCAGCATATTCTGTTAGAACCAAATGTTTTCCAGTTGGAATGCCTCAACATTTCATGCGAAAAATTGTCGAATCGTTTCCACATGTCGATTGAAAGTGACCATAACACACGAGATCATTGCTATGAAGGAGCCCTCTAGGCAAAACTTCCCGACTATCTGCGTGTAGTAGAATCGATTTCTTCACACTCGGACCATCCTTCATAACCTTTCTTTGAAATTAGGAGGAGAGTTACTCTATCATGTACAACAAATGCTTTTACCGTTTTCTTATTTATCTAAATCATTCAAAAACAGTCGTCATTCGAATCTCCGATGTGTGAAGGTAGCTTATAATCGATATAGTGACGAATGAAACAGTTCTGTCTTGCGAAATTTTCGTAGCATCATCTATGAGTAATGACGAAGATCTGTGCCTAATGAGTTCCCTATACTTACGCTGCTCAGCGGAAACAAGAGTGTGAAGGTATGCCAACAAATTTTCCAAATGGAACGAGGCGCAGAGAAAAACACACTTTTGAAACTCTCATTTTAAGAAGCCACGGACAAGACTATTAATTCCAAAACAAACGAGAACTGTCTTTTGTAATCAAGAAAAGATTATACATCGATATATGCTGATAGAATGGCTGCTCTCTCGAAAGAGCATTATCAATTAGTAACTCCACCAACGTATTTAGCAACGCTGTCACGGGAAATGAAGAACTGATTGAACATGACAATGCGCGGCTACATATTGGTATCTACACCATTGTCGTTCTACAGGCCCTCGGATACACTGTGCTGCTTCATGCTCCATATTCACAGGATCTTAAAGCAGAACAATTATACTCTATTTACTATAATTCAAGAGACAGTGTCCGGTAAGAAATTGTCCTTCAATGACGAGCTTCATTCGGCTGTCCACAAGTAGGGAGATATCTGTACTCACTTCTTCCTAATAAAGATTAGTGAGAAGAAAGCAAATGTAATGCCAATCGTTCCTAAACACCCTAAAAATGTTCTTTTTGATTATACAACTTTTTTATAACAGAAAATATGGCAAATTTTAATTTCTTATGAATGTTTTAATACATTTTTTATACAACTCGCTAAAATTTTCAAATAATGTCCTTAAGTTCGTAATCAAAAATTTTAGAATTACGTCAGGCGCACGTGTCATGGAAGTGTTCTAATCAACAAATACTTCTTAAGAACCTGAAGAATGTATCTTGTCAAAATTCCTATATTCTTGATAAATATTTTTTATACAAGAGTTGTAATCGATCATTAATTTTGCTGTTTTATTTCGGCATGGAACCAATAAGATAAGGCACCATAAAGGTGAAATTTCTCCCTGCAACATAGTCTGCTTAAATGCACTTTTTGTACACAAAACCAATAAAAATGAGCATAAATTTCAGTGTGGAAGCCTTAAAACCGCTTCCTATCCCAATAGCATGGAACAGCTCTCCGACTAACCCTACAATTGGGCTCACGCCCTAATTTCACCAATAATAATGTAAGCTGAAACTTCATAACCTTATTTTAAATACAATGTTCTTCTTTCTTCCACTCACCTACAACTTAACTTCGAAAACCACAAAAAAATAATGGTTTACCAATCACTAAATTTGACTATTTATTTAGTTGAGTACTACAAATTATTTTACTTCCCTGGTACTCCGCGTCTGGTTGTTGCACTGGTAGAAGGTCTCGCAGAAGCAGCTGGCAACTAAAATAAAATTAAAATAATTTATAAAGATTTAATACACGATGAACGTGAACTATAGGGATATAACTTAAGAAGGTGATTCTTGATAGATAAATCATCCCTGTTTGTTCCCGGTAGGAATAACAGGCAAACTTAAAAACATTTCATAATACTTATTTACTTAGCAGCCAACCTCAAAGTGAAGAGAAACTCGTACACTCATGGAAAACTAATATCAGTAACAGTATCGCTGCATTTTTTATTATATGTCTACTTTAAACTTTTTTATTCCTTATCAACTCCTGCAGTTTGTTCCTATAATTAACATTCACCCTATATAGTGTTTTCATTAATTTTTTTTAGTGTACGTTGTAAATCATTATAAACAACATACCAAAAAGCGAAAGTAACGTTGGTAAATCTATATAGATGACCTTAAGATCCTACGAATTAACGTCTACCTCAATACTTCATTAGCGGTAACAATAATCTCAAATGATAAAAAATCCACATCAAAAGCAACACCATTTTCCCATAGTATAGTCTCCGTACCACATTTTCGCTATGATAAAGGATAAATTCAGACATCACTAACAGAATCGCTCAGATAAGCAAGTAGATTATATAGTATATTACATGTCCAAGGCAAACTTGATACCAAAAAAATCTAAAATTTTTGTGTGTAAACAAGCCGCACTGCGCAGCTGTGCGACCTTGAAGTGGAATCACCCTCTCTCCTGCTCGGGTTAGGACCTGCTCAGTACTGTTTGGAAGTTGCTAGAGTGATGAGCAAACATAAGATACCGCAGAGCGTAGAACAAAGCATTGTGATCAAATTCCTCGTTGGAAAAAACGTCCGGTCCGCTGAAATTCGCCACAGACTCCAACAGTATGGGGAAGAGTGTCTTTCACGCACCCGTGTGTTTGAGTGGTGTAAGTGCTTCAATGGAGGCAGGAAGCGCGTGGAGAATGAACCGCACAATCGTCTGCCGCGAACATCCGTCACCGAGCCAAACATTGATCGTACAGATACACTTATTTATGAGAATAGGCGCAGAACTATCAAGAAACTTGGAGCAATGCTGTCCATCAGTGTTTGTAATGTAGAGGATATCGAAAAAAACCAAGTGCATTATTGCACAGTGAATGAACGATGGGTACCACGCACTTTAATGGACGTGAACAAAATGGTGCGCATGCAAGCTGCCAGTCGTCTCCTACAGCAGTTTGAAGACGAAGGTGGTGAATTTTTGAAGTCTATAGTGATTTCTACCTGTTCGAAAGGCTCAAATCAGACTTGTAAGGCATAAGGTTTGCGGACAACAACGCCGTCATCCAGACGGGAGTGGATACGCCTTCAACCAAGAGCCTTTTTTGAAAAGGAAATTAGGATGCTTCCAGAACGTTGAAAAAAATGTGTTGATTCCGGAGAGGACACGTTAAAGTGGTGAATGACCAGTATGTCCAACCTGACGGAGTTTCAAAAAGGTCTTATTTGTTGGTGCCCGTGTAGCTGGAGCATTTGCGGTATAACACAAAGCACGTCTCGAAAATCATGACCACATACATAGTGCACAGTAAAACAGAATCAACGAAGCATAACAGTGGTCGACAGACGAAGCTAGGTCAAGGATCGCTGGGCTTTGAAGCGTATTGTGCCATCGCAGAAGAAAACAACGGCCGAGAAAGTGACTACAAAATTTAATCAGTACCTAAACACACCAGTGCCGTCCAAAAGAGTGAAGCAGTATTTCTGCTATTGCCAAGCCCCTAATAACAGACCCAAATGCTCAAAGGCAACGTTCATGGTGCAGTGCCGATAAAAACTAGACGAGTCACCCTTTCCCCTCTTTCTCACTGAACGAGTCTGGCGAACTTCCTCTGAAACATACGATATAAACTGTCTCCGCCCGATTTTCAAACATGGTGACGGCTCTACTATGGTCTGGGGCGCCATATCACGGTATTCGGCAGCCTCCCTTGTCACATTACACGGCCGGGTCACAGCAGCAGTGTATAGAGAACTCTTGGGTAACCGGGTAGACCCAATGGTGCAAACGTTATTTCCAGACGGAAATGTCATATTCCAGGGTTGTAATGACCCTATTCACAACACTGACCCTGTTCAAAAGTAACGTCAAGAGCTTACTGATGAGGTTCAACATCTTTTATGGCCTGCCCAGTCCCCAGACCTAAATATCATCGAACCTCTGTGGGCTGTTTTGAAAAACAAGATTTGACATCGATTTCCAAATTCTTTGTCTTTGCGTTCCACTCACCACTCCAAAATTCAAGCTATACTGCATGCTAAAGGTAAACCAACGCCGTATTAATACAAGATGTTCCGACTTCCACAAATGTTTCTATTATTTTGCCCAATACCTGTATAAAGAAAGGAGCCCGCAAGATATAGAAGGCACTTCACAAAGAAGAAAGATGAAAATTGTAAAAACAAAAGCAACGCCAAAATGGTGTGACAGAAATACAACAAAAGTATGGAATTTAGTCACTCTCCTGTGGTCAAATGGCGTAAATTGGAAGTCAGTAGTCAGAAGCTAAAACACTACGCAAGACTGCAGGATCAAAAAACACCGAGTGGGTCACATAATATTCAGCTTTTACAAACATTTTACAAGTGTCATCGTTCTAATCAATCAAAAATTTAGCTTTTCACTTTTGTAAAGAAAAAAATGCAGATCATGTTAAATTTGCACAAACAGTGGATCGTTATTATTCTGTCTCGTCCATGATCACGTAGCAGATCATGTGGCTCAATCATAAGAGCAACGTAATTACTCCCTACTGCCATTACTAATGGAAAATGTATAGTAACAAGGCCACAACACAATGTACAACGTTAAAAAGCGACAGTGAAAAACTATATGAATATTCTTCTACCATAATCAATATCGATAGCAATAACGTACCAACTATAGAAATCTTCAAATATCTCTTACTCAACAAACGCAATAATCTGGTGTAAAAAAAGTGTCGGTAATAAAATCGAAACATAGCAGGGATGTTAAACATATCGTAAAAATGCTCCGCAGCGACCATAACAACAACACTTCTATTGCACACCCAAGAACAATATCACAAAGTTGTAAAGAATAAACGACCACAAAACTCCATTGAGTTGATCACTATTCAACCAAGCTTCACTGAGAAGAGAGCAAAAATAATAAGTCAAAGAGAATATCGATTTATATTTTGACATAACTAACAGATTTGAGTCATTATTTGATATCTTAAACCTCAATGAAAAAAAATCTTTACTAAAACTATATCCTTTGTCAATACTAAAACTTAGAAGAGTGTCTTTTAGTACTAATCATGCCTTCTGATAGATCAAAATGCACTGCAGTCTGTTGTACATTAATTTAGAAATATACTGTTAATAATATATAATGTTATAGGGTTGCTTTCCTCTTGCATTACGCAGATTCCAATTTTTTAGATACTTTAAAATGATGAAAAAGAAAATGTGACGGTATTTAGTATGGTATATAAACCCACGAATAAATTAAATAGGACTAGACCAGGTTCAGGTGATGTCCTGATCTGTTCCTATAAAAAATTAAGGGTAAAAATAAAGCATTAATCCAAGAGGACTTCCCTTCTTTTATTTCAAAGACCATGAGCCACCACTACCAGATATCGCCTGCGATCAAATCTCAGCATATAAATAGTAGCTGTACAGTGACCCAGTGAATAAATTTAATGCCAAACAACTCAAAGTTTCATTGGACGTACGCAAAACCAACTCAAGAGCAATAAAGTTAAATAGGTTGTTACACTGTATTTAGTGTTTGGGAACTGTTAATGTGTTCTGAAAAACCTCGATCACAAGGTATGCTTTAGGGAAGCCCAAATTTGTAGGTAGGGCTACCAATGGTACTGACAATGGGTTGCAGCGGTACATCATCCTTGTTTATTTTGGGGAGCCCGGATATTCTTGGTGGCACCGTCTCTGATGTTATTAGTTTTTTTTTTGATGGTGTCATCCAGAGAGGAACTCTATCAGTTTGCTCGTATCACGTAGTATCCGCGATGTGGGATCGCGTTTGAGCACGGTGTAAGTATTCGTATCGAGCAGTTCAGTCATCTTCTTTGTGTAGTCCTCTTGTGCTAGTATTTTGGCATAAGGAAAAAACATTGAGAACAAGCCTTACAAGAGAATGGCTACTCGAGAACGGAGATAAATAGAGCAACTAAACCTAACAAATGCTCACGTAATACACAGCTACGGAAAGCAAAGCTTTTTTACCTTACATCAACAGGGTTACGGACAGGATAGGAAAAATTCTCAATAAACACAAGATGGAAACCATCTATACTACTACCGCCAAGATACAGGATTTGCTCAGACCAACTAAAGATACAAGAAACCACGGGATACATCAGGGGTATACTGCATACTATGTTCATGTGAGCAAAACTACGAACCGAACGATTACCACCAGGATAAAGAAACACAAACGTCATCTACGCCTTAATCAACCTGATAAATCAGAAGTTGCTGAACATGCTTTGAAAAATCCCAACCATGAGATAGAACTCGGGCAAACCCAAGTTTTATCCAATTGTAGAAATTATTACCCGAGATTGTATAGAGACGGCGAAGATTTACAAATATAAAAATAATTTGAATAGGGACGACAGATTCAATCTACCCAAATCTTGGTTTAGCGCTCTTAAGGGGCAAAAAACAGACCGCGATACAGTGAAAGAGCGAGTGACGTCAGAAAATGCCGAAATATTACCTGCGACGACCCGATTGACGTCAACAGCTTACCCGATTACATTATCTACCATCCCGGTGACGTCAACAACGCCCCCCCCCCCCAACACCATCCCGACCACACTCGCACGAGTATAAAAGCGAAAACGCACGAGACAGTCACTTAATTTTTAGAAGATTTTCTTCTGAAGTTGTAGACGAAACGTCAAGAATTTCCAACTCCGACCATAGCCTTATAACCCGAGAACCAACCACACATGTACCATAACACCGGCCGTGAAAGCCTTCGCATCTATTTAATCTGCTTAA
Source organism: Sinelater perroti (assembly GCA_036346155.1). Classification (NCBI taxonomy): domain Eukaryota; kingdom Metazoa; phylum Arthropoda; class Insecta; order Coleoptera; family Elateridae; genus Sinelater; species Sinelater perroti. The sequence goes on along the minus strand of JARFIY010000177.1, from coordinate 22,979 downwards.
TCTTACGAAGCCATTACGAACAGTGCCAATAAATTCTACAAATAATCACTTCCACCGATAGTTAACGGTGAAAACTGTCATTTCGTACCCCTAATTTTTCTAGAACTGAAGAAAGAGGAGAAGATCTTAAACATGTGTCCTTTATCATTCTTTCAACTCATTATACAGCAGCTGAAAAGGAAAAAGGTTATATGTCTATCGAAACTAATCTATCCACCAACCACCAAGGAGCCACTCTGACAGCTGCATACTAATATTATCTTAAAATGATTCTCTTCTATGATACTTTCAGAGCATCCTTATTGCAATTATATGCCCAAAACGTCACCATTAGCCTTATCATATTCAAAGAAAACTCACCAACAGGAAAAACTGCTCATCGCACCATTAAAATATGTACCAAAAATTGTGCACTGATCCTCGTTCAGACACAACATAATAAATAATAAATTACACCAAAACGTTAAAAACCCAAACGAAGCGAAGGATCGTGAGTTTTCCTAGAAAATAGAAAAGATACATACAGCTGCCGAGGGTGGCGGCCGAGCTGCATAAACCGGAATTCCCGTGGAAGGTCTTCGTCCTACAACAATTGTTTCGTGTCACCTCACCTTCGTGAGCCCTGCCCAAAAAAACACCTCACCTGCGGGGGTCTTGACTTCCTCAACCACCCTCTTCGTCTTAGTTACAGTCCTGACTCTGCGTCCAACAAATTAGCGTGAGATAAAAGTCGGCGACCCTAACGGGTACTTACTTGGGAATAGCCCCCTTGGTCATATCCGGGGGGCCGCCCTGGATAGGTATTTGAGACCCTGGCCTCGAGGTGCTGGCCGCAGCGGCACGGGTATCCTCCCGGCCGGCCTGGTGGGTCTGCCAATATTCGACATCTCCACTGCGGAACTTCGCCTATGTGGAAGAATTTTGATGTTTCCAAAATTGAGCGCGACGCCTCAAACGCAATCTGTCATTACAATTAAATTAGCAACGGAAAATCAAGTTACCTATCGTCGACAAAACTGCAGATGGTGCATCTGCAACTCGATATATTTGAAATAGCGGCACAAATATCTTAAGGTTCGCCCGAAGTCTATTCTTTTAATAAGTATGAATTATAAAAAGAGTTTTGCCATAAAATGAAAAATAGTCATCAATATGCACTAAGCCTAGGTGACCAACAAATTTATGGACCTATAAAATTATCAAAACCAAGAAAACAAATATATGGCAATTGCTAGCATTCCAAAATAGCACAAAGGTAATAAACAAAGGTACAAAATAACAGAAAGAAATAAGATCTTGTACTGAAATACAAAGGTCAAAAACTACAACAAAAGTGTAGACCTAAATCTTAAAATAAAATTCTGCATTCTTATGTCTTCTCGACTTTATCAATCAAATATCTTTAAAGCACAATGCGGAGGTCCCCGGTTCCCGGTCGTGTTAGAAGCATTGGTTGCCAGAGTAACACGTTCGGGTCAACGCGGAAATACACGAACGATCGTTACCCATTACGATGATGCACCAGAATGAGAAGGAATTCGTGACTGGCACAATTGTTGGAGGGCAGCAATAGTAACGATTGCTACAGAAAGCTGCATTCTCTATAGTAGCCAAGCGTAGCTGGCTGGATTTTTTAATTCTATAGTATAGAACCTAAGTAACTTTAATAACTTCAAACAACATATTACAATAAGTCAATATCACTAATAATTCTTTTTTACTAACTTGGCAATGTAAAATAGATCTAATAACTCCCAACATTGACCTAGGTCACAACGCACTACATACTTCTAATATGAAATTTATTATCCCTCTTTTAATACCCCACTTATCCATACCAAAATGGGGTAAACGAACAACATTCAAGTGAGCTTAACCTGACGTTGAAATACAGAATCCATAGAAAAACCACTAGGGATTTTAAAAAATAATTAATATTAAACAAGAGAAACTATGGTTAAAATAGTTCCCAACATGTCGACTTGGAGAAACGGTACAGTAAAAAAGGGGATTTTTCTTCAATAGACAGTAAGAAACTCTCATAAAGGAGAAAGTTCTACCGTCTCTAATATACAATGTTACATATTTATCGTTATGTAAGTATCCTATCAAATGCACCACCACCTAAGAAAATAATACCACTACAAAGTTAAAAACACGTTGGCCATGTTGTCGCTGATGCCAAGCAATTCATAATACCTCCTCAGAATACTAAATTGAATCCTTGCACTACTAAGAGTATCACATTTTCTCAATCCTATACATGTATTAAGCAGAAACACCTTTGTTGGTTATCAGGGTTGTTAGGCCGTGCTTAGGTTTTGGAAACTTTTGACGTTTCGTCTACAATTGCGGCGGATATCAGAAGAAAAATCTTTTAATGATTAAGTTACTCTTGCGTGCGCTTTCATTTTTATACTTATGCGCATGTGGTAGGAATGGTAATAGACTAGAGATGGGTTGTTGATGTCATCGGGTTAGTTGCTGACGTAAATCTAATCGTAATATTTTAGATTTGCTGATTTTCACTTACAATTTATTGGTAGATTATTATACAAAAACAGTACAGGCAATGTTAATTTAAAATTGGCTGGTGCTCCGCCTTACGGCACTACACCAGCACTACCGCAACCGTATTTAACAATTTTACGCAATCCTGTATTTTACAATGCTCAATTTACTTAAAATTATTGTGGCCGCAAATTTACCTACCCCGGCATTCGCCTTAGTGCAGGACCCGGGAAAACCACAAAAACCCGAGTCAGGGCAGGCGACTCGAAACCGCTGATGGCTCCGAGTCCTCCTAGCTATTACATCACTACGCAAAGAAACAGACTAAAATCTACCTTAGCTTTCGCCGCACTTAGTGTCTGTTAGATTGTTCAAAGAGTTCGCATCTCGCACAACACTTGTTTTTCCCAATCCCCGCGCGCCATCTCCAGCCGCTGGTTATCAGGGTCCTCTCCGCCCTGGCCCTGGTCTCCTCCTCTGCGTTGCAGGTCAGCAGGACGTGCATGGCGTCGTCGACCTCCCCACACGCGCATCTGTTTTGATCTTCCGCTAGCTTCCAGATTCGGACTAGGTAAGACCGGAAGTTGCCATGCCCAGTAATAAGCTGGACGGTGTGCCGGTTAAAGCACTCCGCAGCTTGTCGCACCGTGGGAATGAATATCCGCGCATGTCGTCCCGTCTCCGCTGCTTGCCATCTCTGCTCCCATCTTGCTGTCGTCCATCTCCTGCCGCTGCCTCTTTGGCCAACTGGTCCAATGGAACCGGACATCGATCTCGGCCGACAGCGTCTTTGCAAGGCTCCACACCTCAACTTGCAAATCCGTCGGCGCTCTCATACTCTTGAGTGAAAGTAGCGCTGACTTGCTGTCAGATATCACCGCGCATCTAGGGATTACTGCTCTGTGCCTCTGTATGTAAGTTAGGCACTCTCGGATGGCTACTAACTCGCACTGGAAAATAGTGCTCCAGTCTGTGAGTTTTGCTCGTAGTGTATTTCTTCGTTTCCTTGCATGATCACGAACGCGGCCCCCGCTCTCCCGTCGTCCGCCCATGATCTGTCCGCGTAGCAGCACAGTTGTCACTCCTCCGGCTCCGTCACGCTGAATGGGATGCCGTCTCGCTCGGGCGGGTGGCCCGTCTTCTCCGTGGACTGCCTCCGTTCGATGACGTCCTGTCGCTGCCCGAGTCCTCTCGAAGTTGCTGCTCCCGCCCAGTCGTCAGCCTCCTGCGATCTGCCGCCTCCTGCAAAATAAAATCCAAAGGCGGTAACTGGCTCAACACTAATATAGTTTCGGTGGCTACAGTGCATTAAGCACTTGCTGCCTTAACTGCGAGTATCCTCTGTACGCTGAGCAAGTCCCTAGCTTCTCTAACTTTGCACCCTTCAGCCCATATTTCAGCGGCGTACAGCATTTCCGGCTGTACTGCCCCTCAAAATCGCGCCGCCGCTTTACCGCGAAAACCCCACGTTAATCGCGCCGCCGCCCGATCCGATGGGAAATCTGTTTCCTTTATCGCAAACCGCCCGTATGTGACTTTTCCACAATAATCGATCGTCGATTTCACTCCAAGGTACCGGATGTGGTCCTTGCAGTAGACGCGCTCGCCGTTGAGCAGGAAAGTCGGTCTCTTCTGCCCAGGTCGTTTACCGAAAAATACCGCCTCCGTCTTTTCGCATTAAACCGCAATTTCGCGCTATCAGCCCATGTTTTGAGCGCTCCGAGCGCCTCGTTTCCGCGCGCTTTAGCGTTTTAAACTGCGCCACCCGAACTATTAAAAGGGTGTCGTCCGCGAATCCCACGATTCGGCATCCTTGCGGCAACTGAACTCTAAATATACTCTCGTATATCAGCTTCCAGTATGCCGGTCCAGAGCACGAACCCTGAGGGCACCCCGCTTTATTTCGCGTCACGATTCCGTCGCCCGTTTCTACCTACGCCACCCGTTCGCTAAGTAGTGTTTTACTAGCGAGAGGAGATTTCGTGGACACTCTCTCAGCTAGTTCCCGGATAATTCCAGGCCACCACGCGTTATCGAACGCCCCGCGATATCTAAGGCGATTAAAGCGCAATAATCTTTCGTGTCCCTAGGGTTGCTGACCTCGGAGATCTTGTACGCGATCGCGTCCGTCGTTGACTTTCCCGCACGAAAACCGTATTGTCGTTCGTGAAAACCGCCGTTTTCCCGTACTACATATTCTACGCGCGTTGTAATGATGCGGTCTAGCGCCTTACCGACCACCGGGAACAAGCTTATCGGCCGGAAGCTGCCTGGGTCGGTAGGATCAACTTTTCGCGGTTTCGGAATAAAAAGCACCGTCTGTATTTTCCAACATCTCGGAAAGATGCCGAACTCTAAAGTCGCATTGAAGATGCTTTCGAAGATAGCCGGAGCAATCTCGAAAGCCTTCAACACCGCACCCGCGGTAACGCCGTCATGCCTCGGGGCTTTTTTGGCGTCCATTCGCGCTTTCGATCTATAAATTTCGTCCGTGGTTATACAAACGGTTGCCGACAATCGTAGCCGTTTCGCGCCTAACTTCCGCCTGATTCGCGTCGTCGCGGGGGAAAAAGTTTTCCAATTCCGCCGTTTCGAGAGCTCCTCTTGTGTACGTACCGTCCGCCTTTCGTACACAAGTATTTGGGCGCTTCCTGCGTATAACCCGGTACGCGGTGCCCCATGGGTCTTTCTCCGCGCTGCGCGTGCAAAACTCTTTCCATTTTTCGAACGCGTATCTTCAAGAGATGCTTTATTCGCGACACGCCTCGCGATAAGCTATCTCCCGTTGTGCCCTATCTTATCCTCTGCAGTGTTGATATAACCTGCGTTTACGCCTAACTTCGGATCGCTTTTCGGGTAATTCCCTGGTCCACCAGGGAACGCTCCGATGGAAGAGTTTGCGCCGTGGCATGGATGCTTCGCATGCCTTTACGATTGCCGCGTTTAGTTCGGCCGCCCTACTTTCAAGTTCCTCGGGGTCCTTAATCGCCGCCGACTCCGAGTACCTGTACTATCCGAAAGTTTCCGCGAATTTACCCCAGTGGGCTTTTTTATTGCAGAACCGCATCCGGATGTGGTTCTGCCCGTTATTACCGTTGCCCGAGTATTTGTACCGCCACGTTATTAGTTTGTGGTCGGAGACCGTTTCCTCCAATTCCACGCGCCAATTACTAATATTACCGAATGCTCTAGCGCTCGAAACAGTTAGATCGATGTAACTGGTTCCGCGATGCCCTACAAAAGTCGGTCCGCTATCCTCGTTTAACACCGCGAGATTAAATCTTTGGAATAATTTGGCTAACCTAATTCCGCGCGCGTCCTCTATATTTCCAAATCGCTGACTTCGCGTTAAAATCGCCCGCAATTATTACGTCACGTCCGGTCGTTAAAGCTTTCGAAAACGCACTTTCTAGTTTCCCGGACACGTCATCCTCATTAACGTCATTACGCGCACTGCACGATGGAATGTAAGCAGACACTGCATACACGATTTCACTGTTTAATCACCTCAGCCACTGTTATCAAGTCACAGGAAATGTCGTTTAACAATAGCCCGCCACATTCCGCACTAATCACAATGCCGCTGAGGTCGTCCGATTGATTATTAATGATTTTAAATCGTTCGCGAAACCCGTAATTACGCCGCCACGCGTGTTTGGCTCTTGTATCATAACGATATCTAACTTTCTATTCTTAACGGAATTTACGAGATTATTTGTCGCCCTCCGCCCTTTTCCCAAATTCAACTGCGCAACGCTAAAAAAAAATTTTCCCCATGCTGCGCATGGCCTCTTCTTCACTGGTCATAGTCGATGCTCCTAACGATGCCGCTCCTGATCCTCTTCCACGTTGGACAGCTTCCACTCTTCTCCTCATGGTCCGTGCTCGCCTGGGAGCCCTTCTTCTCGACGTTTGCCCGTACGGATACGGGGAAGCGCTTGTGCTCAGAGGTGCACTCGCTGAACCTGTGCTTACCATCGCACTTTCCACAGAGCTGTTCCTTCTCCTGGCATTCTCGTGCTCGGTGCCCAAAACCGTAGCACTGGTAGCAGCGCAGCAGCCTCACGTGGTCCTCAGCCCTGGTCGTCTCCCACTCCAGGTTGATCCTCCGGGTCCTCAGGATCTCTCGCGCTCTCGGGGTCACCTCCAGGACGACGTTCACCCCCCCCCCAAACCGCTCCTGGTCACCGCCGGAGCGGTACTTCTTAGATATCTCCTCGGTCATCTTCTTCTCGCCACCAAACGCTACAACCATCTCCGGGTTGTGGGCATTCAGGACGCTCTTCATCCTCTCTTCGGTTAGGCCGCGGTCGACACGGCGTAAGACCACCAGGGGGAGGTTCTTGCCCAGCTCTGCAACTCTTCTGTGTTGGCGGCTACCACAACCTTCAGCTTCTCGGCGTCCTCCGGTCGATGAAACTCCATGATGACTCCTCTCCTGGCCTTCTTCACTCCCGCAACGCTGATCTGGGTCTTATTCGGGTCAACTTTAGCCTTCAGGACCCCCTTGATCCTGTCGGCCTCCATGGCGGTCTTCACCGCATGGGTCTGAGGTGCCCTCCTCGGCCTGGAAGCGGCCTCCGGAAAGCTCTTCTTCGGCGCTGTCGTCTTCTCCACAGCAGGGGGGGGGCCTAACCACCGCACTCGCCCGTGGCACCGCTCCCGCACTCGGTGCAGCCGCAGCGGAACGCGCAACGCCCGCGTAACTAAACCTAGGCAGACACCTACCTTGTTTCAATTCCACCACCTCCTGCTCCTTACGCCGCAGCTCAGCCCGCATCGCCAGCAGCATCCCCGTCGCCTGGACACCTAGGTCGGTCATGACCACCACCGCTCGTCGCACTTCCTTACGGTCCTAGCGCAGATAACATCCTCCGGAAGCTGCGGTCCCTCTGTCACCGGTCGCTCGCTGGTCTCCTGGGTCGTCGTTGTCTCTGCCGCTGGCTTCTCTTTCGCCGCTGTCCTCACTGATGCCGCCGCCGTCCTACATGCTGCGGGTGACTTACCTGCCGTCGCCTCTGCTCCCGTCGTAGCCTCAGCATCTGTCGTCGTCGCCCTCGCTGCTACTGCTGCTGCCGTCGCCTCTGCCCGTGCTGCTCTCGCCTCCACTGCTGCTGCCCTCGCCTCCGCCGCTGCTGCCGTCGCCTCGCTGGGGGCCGCCACGCTCGCTGCCACGTTGTCGGACACCTCACGACCTCCATCCAGAACTCCATCACGTTCGCCAACAATTGTGTCCGCGCAGGAGACAAGAGAGACCTGTTCCCTCGGGAACTCAAGAGCGGATCCGCAAAAAGATCCAGTCGCGACAACGCACACAACGAACTCTGAACCCCTAAGACCAGCGGGAGTTCAGATAAAAAGATCAAACAGAGCACCGCCACAGCGCTTGGAAAAACAAACTAAAGATCCTTGTTGTGATCGTCATTTCTCTCTCTAGTTTCACTCATGCACGGACAGAACGGTCTCAACTACACCGCCACCAATAAATCCGAGACTTTTGCTGGCTTTTTGGAACGTCAGTGCGACCTCGACACACCGATGCCAACTTTGAGCACATGTACTTTTCGACCATGCTGTAGGCCATCGGTCCTATGCTGAAATTTCTTCAGCAGATCAACAACCTGAAACCTCGAAAGACCCCAAGACTAGATCACATCCTCAATCGCGCATTAAGGCTCTCCAACAAAAAGTACTTGTCTGTCTCACCACCATGGCTAACTCTGTCTGCCTCCGCCACTTCCCGAGTCCTTGGAAAAGAACATAATCGGAAATGCTTCCCAATCTTGGGAAATCCGCCACATTCCCTCGGGACTACCGGCCAATCAATTTTCTGCCGACCATGAGGAAGTTTGTAGAACAAATTATTCACCAGCGCCTGAGGACAACCATCGAAGACCTAGAACTAATCCCGGAGAGTCAGTTCGACTTTCGACCTGGACACTCAACCGTCCACCAACATCTCCAGGTGGTGGAGAAAATCTCGGAAGGCTTCCGGAAGACGATGTTAGACAAGGTGTGACACAATGAGCTCATTTACAAAATTTACTAGGTGGTTTCAGCGAACATTTCCCTGATGATAATCCCGTCCTTCCTTCCTTCGACCACAAGTTTGGTGGGACAAGGTCATCCGAGAGACGTCTCCAAACCCCTCAACGTTGAAGGTCCAATACGTAGACGATACGGCAGTGCTGACCAGCTCACTGTGTCCACATGTGGTAGTGCGGCGACTCCAACAGTATCTTAGGATACTAGAAAATTCGTGCTCCTGGTAGAGAATATAAATCAATGCCGAAAAGAGCACAGTAGTCCTATTCTCCACCAAGTTGAAACTTCATTAGCATAATGATCTGATACCACTCCAGATCTTCAATCGGGAGATACCCTGGAAAACAAAAGCAAAGTACCTTGAAGTGACCCTGGACTCTAAGCTTACCTGGAAACCCCACGTAGAGAGAACGTTCACGGAGTTCAAAACCACGAGAACCCATTTATCTGTGGCATATAACTGCGATATTTACAGAGGCGCTCACCATAACCGCCTAATTCCCCTATAATGCGGTGGGCGGTCTAACACCGGCCAACCAACATCTGTGTCAGGCCACACAGGAGTCTCCGACTATGGCCTAACAACCTGACGCATTAAAACACCGCTCGTAAAAGTCTTCGCAATTATTTGCACCTACAACACATTATTGAAATCTAAAATACTCCCATGCACGCCCACATGCCTTATAAAGAAAAATCAATTAAATTGGGTTTTGGTTGATATGACCTTTTTCGGGTACTTCATTAGAACCATACTTTGGACAACCCTGAAAGACGCACAATAAAACAAAAAACTCATACAGAACAAAGTACGGACAGTACCGAGAGTGCAGAAAACATATACTGTTTTGTAGGGCCAAATATTGAATACAAATATTAGATATCTGAGAGTAGGTATTATAACCTGTTACGTAACCCAGTAACTGTGATATATAATAAAAACAGAAAATCAATATTATCTTCCACACTAAAGAAACAACATTAATCTTCTTTGGCTTTAGAAAATTAGATGATTTCTACATAACACTCTTCTCTTTGGATTCAAGATGTAATGATGTCATAATCAAGTATGATAAAATTTTGATAAATCTCACCATACTCTGCTAGCAGACGCTGGGGTTTCTGATAAATCTCAACTGCGTTATCAATCCCAAAACGCGTCTTGGATATATGCAATAGTGAATAGTCTACTATGCAAAAGGTTTAATATGCCTGCCAGTTTATCTACGGTTATTCACCAATCTTCCCAAATTATGTTAATCATCTCATTAATTGTGGTGGTTGGTTATGGAAGAACATTTTCACCACACCTTATGGTGCAATGGATCCAAACAAATAAATCTATAACTGATCAGTGAGACTAATGCACACCAAAATAACAGAATAAAGAGGTAATTGCTATCACCATTGCTGATTAACCTGTTAGATATACTGCAAACCAAACTGCAAGATTGGAATCTCTGAAGAAATATGTATCAAACTCGGATCATCGGTACAATCTAAGCCACTTAATGTAGCTTTAGAGAAAATATTAGGGATTATTGCCCTCTACATACATCCAACATTATCACCTAAAAAATACCTACACTTATAACAATAAACTTAGAATTAAGAGAAAGGGAGGGAAAGAAGAGCTAACAAAATATGCACGTCATGTGCGTTATTACCGTGTATTCTATATGTGCAAGTGTATTATGGCTTCTCACACTCACACCAATAACGTTCTATAAGATCATATTATCACTCGCTCTGAACTTAGTGTCATTTAACAAGAAGTAGATCAGGAACTTCAGAAACCGTGAAGGTTTAAAGAGACTTGCAATGTTATCTGGCAATATAGTTGTTATGGCCAAAAGTAGACTGTATCATAATTTTAAATTTGAACAAAGGAACTTCAAACAAAAGCTGAAACACCAACCTTTGGAAAACAGCGCTTTCCTGCATAAATTGGTTCCCTGTGCTGCAATCCTGGGGGGCCCAGGAAGAGGAAATAAGGGTGTGGGTGAAAAGATAGGACAAGTTGCCCCAATCTTCATAGCGGAGCCGATAAGTCTTTCCTGGTGTAGCAAGGTTTCTTCTCGATTCCTCGCCGGGTCAGATGCAAAGAAAATCGGACCGAGTTTTCTCGCCGAAAAAATTTCAACTCCCGAAATGCAATCGGGAAACAAAACGACCTACGGAAAGAGGTTAATCTGGTCGACAAAATATCGAATTCCGCAATAAAATTAGCCTCCACAAAAACGACCAAGCGAAATGGAAGCTTCTGCCGCTAATCAAACACGCCGGCGAACTCTCGGTCAAAACGCTCTCGGCTACGAAAAATTTAAAGCCGGATGCCCGCTTTTTAAACCATCACAACTCAAAATTTAAAACGAAGCGAGTGAACGAGAGCGAAAAACCGTCACCGCAGCCGATTATATATCCGCGCACGCGGGTAAATTGGCCGCCGCTATCTCAAATCAAAACTAAGGCGCGTATACAGAGGGAGGCAAGACGGCCGGCCCTAATTTAAAATCCAAATAAAGTAATTGGTGATCGGCGCGAACAATAGTGGTGGATATTATGGCCTACCAATGGTGTAGAGTATTATACTTACACCGATAACTAGTGTCACAATGACACAACCTGTGTAGATCTAATGAAGTAAATATAACCAAGAGAACATACGCAAACAAATTCATATATCTACATCTTGTGAGTGAAGCCCTGAAAATAAAGGATATCGGGCACATAAAATGACTGTTGAAGACTCTTGGTCTAAATACTATAGAACACACTTGAGATATGCTCAAAAGATATAAAATGGCATCCTCCTAATTCTTTTCAAGAGTTGCTTATTATAGCAGTAATACTCTAATCTACAGTATGCCACTTTGTTGTACAACATACATTTTTCTGGAGTATAAAAGTTTGCTGTCATACCAAGCCATAATAAGTTTTCTTTTCAATGCACTTACTTTCTTTTAGTTCATATGACACATCTGTACACTATTCTAGTCGACATTAAATCACTGTATGGACCTGAATTGCCCTAATCTTTAATTTACAAATACAAATGTGAGAAAAACTCATCATACAAGTTGCACAATAAAGAGAGTAAGTAGTCTATCAAGGATATATTCGTCTGTCCATTTCTGGTGACAATGTTTACTAAAGAAACTGCTACCCACTCCAATAGAGAAACTATTTCTTTGGGTTTCTCTAATATGTAACCCATTGCTAAATAATCCCTACTTTGTTAAAAATCATTCTCATTCAATTATTCAATAAGACAAGTGAAAAATTTTTATATAGTTTGACCTTGGTATTCCTAGGGGGCGCGAGGCTTTCCATGATTGGAAAAACCTACATTTAAATGCAACTTCACAAATTTTTAAATTTCATTTATAGAAATTTTGGTGGTATTTTCACGTCACAATGCTTAATTCAGTGTCCCCAAGTAGCTTACAAACACCCCAACAAATCAAGGCTCAAATTTTATCAGCAATAAAGCTACTATTGGGTTTTTGCAAGTGTGTTCCACGTAATGTGACATTCGATGAAATGAGATTTCATTTTTAAAAAATGAAAATAGCAAATTATATTTTTTTGTGGTTTTTTTAATATAGAAATTGATTATATGAAAATATGGATATTTTTTCAGACAACTATAAATGTGATAGCACATTAAACAACACATTTTACATTATTCATAAAAAATATTTCCTTCCAATAATACAATAGAAAATACTATAAGATATCAGCATGCAGAATGTAGGCCAATAGAATGTTGGCAATTTACAACAAACTGAAGGTCAAATACCTGTATGAGAAAAGCTTGTAATTTATCTAAGATAGGTCTAATTAAATCAAACATTTCATTTATTTAAAAAGACTGAAATATGGGGTGAAATCAACTAAGATTCTGACAGTTTTGACATAATAGACATTTATTGCTTCTATAACCATTACAAGACTGTCTGGTCCAAAGATCAGACTTTAAGCACACTATATACTCTTAATTGAAGAAAATGAATGTAACAGACATTGTTCATTCATTTGAATTTATCATTTTCTCCGTGTCAACCATTTAAATGTTTGATAGAGATGGCATCAGTGTATTTTTGGTAATTCTTTCATCGAATTTAGGAACATTTGATCCTACTGAGGCACGTTGTTATGCTTGTAATACTCTTATCCAGCTTTTTCAATCTCTACAGCAGTTTCTCAGGTCTTTCCACTCGTTTTTGTATTACCACCTAAAAAAAAAGAAATTAGTAAAATGTACAATTTTTTGTTAAGTTAATCTTTGTATTGTATGTATACAGCAGCTTACAATTTGGCTTTTTTTTTAAATTTAATGTTTCTGGATGGCTCACCAAACCAGAACATTCTCTTTTTCAATTGGACGTCCAAAGTTCTAAAGAAAGGAGGTTTCTATAGACAGTTCTTCGAATTTAGGAACATTTGATCCTAGTGAGGCACGTTGCTATGTTTGTAACACCATTATCCAGCTTTTTCAATCTCTACAGCAGTCTCTCAGGTCTTTCCACTCGTTTTTGTATTACCACCTAAAAAAAAGAAATTAGTAAAATGTACATTTTTTATTAAATTAATATTTGCGTTGTATGTATACAGCAGCTTACAATCTGGCAATATTTTCAAATTTCATGTTTCTGGATGGCTCACTAGACCAGAACATTCCCTTTTTCAATCGGACGTCCAACAGTTTCTAAAAGAAAGGAAGTTTAGAAATAAATATGAAACGTTTTGAAGCTCATGAGCTTGCTGACCCCTGCAAAAGAAATTTAGATACAATCTCAGTAGTTCAAATTATTCACGTTACAAAAATGAACCTACGGAATCATGAAAAAACGGGTACAGAATTTAAGACCTATATTAACTACTCGCAGTTTTGTGATTATTACATAAACCAAGGTGAAAATGTTCAACCCTATGCTTTACTTCCTCCAAGACCAAGTAATCACAACACATCAGATTATGTCTAAATACTATGTGAAAAAAGCATTTGCCTTCCATGTTTCAGAGCAATTCTATTTCCCCCCATTTTTCTGTCTTCCGTTTTTATATTCTGTATGTCCAGGGATCATACAAAAATTAACACTTCTGTACTTCTATTACTCTCTCCATCTCTTCTCTTCTCTCAACTAGTATGCCGATACAGACTCAGATCACAGTTGCTTCAGTAGACTGCACTCAGTGTGCCAAAACCCTAAAAGTTACATTTTACAAACATGGTATTTTCAGGAGTCAACTAGTAAATGCAAACATTGAAAATAACTATAATGCTACAACTCACTCACCAATGCAGAGCTAAAAACTCTTTAATAAATAAATAAAATAGCAGCAGAACAGTATAGAAATCAATTACTAAAATAAACAATACTCACACTGTTTTCCCAATGAAAGAATGGTATAACTGACATCTCTTAAGCTATTGCTTTGGCCGCTTCTCAGTTCTCACATCAGGAGTTAATAAAATCACTTTATTTCATTAAATATTAACAATCTCTACCCAAAAACACAACACAAACTTAACAAATCGGTAGAACAGGGTACTTCCAACAATCAAAACAACAAACTTTCTTAACAGGTGTTATATTTGGAATAACTTTACAAATTTCAATTTTACAAAACAAAATCGTATATAACTTAGAAATACCTACGTAATAGTGACAAGGTCCCTTATCACAAGAGGGAGACAGAAGGTTTGATATGTGAGCGCCTGCAAAAATGCAAAGCCACCACCAAGCTTCCTGCCTGAAAGTGTAAAGTTATGATAGTACTCCCATCTGAACGAAGTCAATATCATACATAAATTGTTGATAAGGACTTTATCACAGCCAAGATAGCGTTACATACATAAAAAAATAATGTGAAAAGCATTTCGCAACAGCGCAGTGTTAATACTGAGCCGTCTCTCAACCGAGCTCACCCAACAAACACGAACAAACAGGCTGAATGCGACGCGTGTTTGATTTGCAGTTTCGCACGCTCCCAGAAACTGCAACCGAGAACATAGTGGCAATAATCTCTATTGTGGCTTTCACTGTTACCTTCTAACTGAAAAACGGTTTGATCAACAACTGGGAACAGGAATAGAACAAATACACAGGTATTAAAATCTCGTCACGAGCTTTCCATACGCAAACAATTTAAGCAAAAGCAACTAACCAAGTGGTAAATCCTGACATTACTCTCTTACAATATATAGGCGTCTTTACTCTACTTCTGGGCATCACAATGTCAACGCTTCAATGTTTACAATCAGTGGAAGTACAAGCTATCATATTTTTAAACAAGGTCACCCATGGGGTTCAAAGTATGTCTATGACTACAATATAAACCAGCAATTTGCCGTACCTCATCTGTGCCTGATGGGGGGAATTCACTCAACGCAAACATAAAATTTCAAACATGGCCTCAACGTTAGATTTGGTGCTCAACAATTTAAGGTTGAAGTAAACACGAGCGCAAAACAAAACGCGGTGAAGTTTCATGTTTTCACTGACCGAACTGACCCATCCATGCCAAGTCGAACCACATTGCAACCAGATATGATCGAACTTTTCCATAAAAATAGCAACAGTACGGTTCCTTGTGTCAAAATACATTTTTTCTAAATTGATTTATACACGCCATGGTGTTTCATATTGTCGAAATATCCTCAGAGCTGCTAAGGCTTTGCCAAAAAACCGCAGGTTCTAATGGTGGCCCGGAAGCCATCCACCAAAACGCCTTGGAGCAAAACTAAATAACATGCGAGATAAGGAGTTATCGTTCACTAGCGCGCGCTCAACAAGTTAATGCAAATGTACAAATTATACAGGCCTTTCGATAAGCGAAAGTTGGCCAGCGTTTAGCAAACAACGAAATAAAATGCTCCTTTCACCAACAGCTACAATTTCACGGGCGCAGGTCGCGTAGTGGAGCATTGAAAAGCAAAACTGATCAACATTTTCAATATTTACATTTTAATATATAATACTATACACAAATAACTATCATTTATTCACTTAGATCCTGTTGCACCAAGAATCAAAAGGTATTTTTAACTTTTAAACAACAAAACGTAAAATTATCTACACTTTTTAAAAATTCAGTGTTACCTTGCTTGCCTATTTTTTGGCAAAACCATCAATAGTGACGCATAGGGGAAACAAAAAGCAACGTCTTATAGGGAAATAATACAAAATATTACTACGTGTGACTCATGTCGAGTATGCCACTATCTGTCCTCCTGTTGCTAAAGTGTGTATCTGTGGTATGCATAGTGTTGAAGGAAATGGATCCGTACAGGCCGGCGCCGGACATGGCGGGCAGCTCCCGGGGTTTCAAGCTAACTTTCTCTACTGGTATCACGGGTGGCGGCGATTCCTCTTTCGCGGGAGGTTCCGCGTCAGCATGCACCATCGTGGGTGCTACCAGCTCAAACCTGCCCTGGCTAAGCAAGTACTTGAAGAACTCGTACGTGGACCAACAGATGGCGGTCGCCGGCATTTGGAACATAATCCTGGCTTGGATACCGCGGAAGTAGCCCGCAGGGCCGCCCAGCCTGTACACGGTCTTGACGGCGTGGATTAGACCCGTCGTTTGGCTCGCCTGTTGCGTGTTCAGCAATGTCTTGCACACGTCCAAGGGCGTCGTGATCGCGGAGGCCACGGCGCCTGCCAAGGCACCGCTGACCATATGCGCCGAAGGGTTGTATTGGCGGTCTTTATTCGTTAGCTTCTGCGCAAACTCGTAGACCATGAAGTGGATGCTTTGGAAGGGAATATTCATCGTCAATTGTGTCGTATATGATCGGTAGAACGCTGAGATGCCCTCGGATTTGTAAATCATTCTCATACACTGAATCACCGATTTGTAAGGGGAGTTGTACATCTGCATGCGTTGTTTAACAACTATGAAAGGAAAAAAACAGTTAGATGCGTGAGAGTGCCAAAATGATTCTATATTTTCTCACCTTCAGCTGGATTCATCATTGCATCATGTAGTATCGTAGATATACAACCCGAGAGACCTATCAACAAAAATATAGGTTAAAAATAAATTCTATAAAATACACAACGGAAATATTAAAATTTCTCTCCCTTATATTTGTTATTATTTTCTGAATCATGGTCAACCTAATAGAAAAACCATTGCTACATTAACCCCAAGAAAAAATTGAAAAGACGCAACACCGACCGATAGTCCTACCTAATTTAGTATCAATAAAAATAAAAATATTACAAACCATTTAAGCTAGCATGTGTGGAACAGTCTGAACAATAACAAGATAAGCCATGGCATGTTTATCCACAGTCGTGTTAAACTCCCCACGTTTTAAATTAACCGTTCCTACTTATCAGTTCCAAGAACCAATTAGCCCATTGTTTTGTAAGCAAATAGACAAAATTTAGCGTCTCAAACAGTCCATGCGAAAAAATACATGCACAAAGAGAAAGTAACGCAATAAATCAACGCCAAATGCCTTTAAAGATGATATTTTTAATAACCCAATTGAGAAAAATAATCTTTAGTTATCAAACAAATAAAAAAACACATAAAAGACAATCACACACCATAAAACAAAAGTTCAAGCTGGAAAGAAAGTTCAATTGTTAGACCGCTACAGAAACTAACATATCGTCTAATTTAATTATCCACAAAAATCTCTGCACTACTTCTAAAAGTTCTCCGAGTTATCTCCAAAATATTTGAACGTTATCTCTAGAGTCTGTCTATCATCTCGATAGTGCCTCTATGCTAATTATAGAGGATCTCTAAGCTATCTCTAGAATACCTCCTACGTTATTTCTAAAATATCTCTTAGTTATATCTACACTACACTCTATATCATATATAAAAGGATCTCTGAATTGTTCCTAGAATATCGTTGCATTCTTTAAATTATCTTTATACTATCTCAATAGTATCTCTTTGTTATATCTAAATATCTCCACGTTATCGTTAGAATATATCTACACTATCTTTAAAGTATCTCTAAGCTATGTTTAGATCTTATAAGCCTCTACGCCGTTTCCAACGGATCTCTACCCTATTTTGAAAGTACCTCTGCGCCATCTCTAGAGTATCCATACGTCATCTTCAGAGGATCTCTACGCCGTTTCTCCGAACTGTTTCTACACCATCTCTGTCTAAAGTATATCTACACTACCTTTAGAACATCCCTGAATTCTCTAAAGTATTTCTGGATTATCTCCAAAGTATCTTTATCCTATTTTTAGAAGATCTCTGCGTTATTTCTGAGCTACCTCTAGACTAGCTCTGTATTGTCTTTAAAATATCTATACGTTATCCCTAGAGTATATCTATGCTATCTATAAAGAATCTCTAAGTTATCTTTAAGATACCTCTACGCCATTTCCAACGGATCTCTACCCTATTTTGAAAGTACCTCTGTGCCATCTCTAAAGTATCCATACGTCATCTTCAGAGGATCTCTACGCCGTTTCTCCGAACTGTTTCTACGCCATCACTGTCTAAAGTATATCTACACTACCTTTAGAACATCCCTGAATTCTCTAAAGTATTTCTGGATTATCTCCAAAGTATCTTTATCCTATTTTTAGAAGATCTCTGCGTTATTTCTGAGCTACCTCTAGACTAGCTCTGTATTGTCTTTAAAATATCTATATGCTATCCCTAGAGTATATCTATGCTATCTATAAAGAATCTCTAAGTTATCTTTAAGATATCTTTAAACTATCTCTACGTTGTCTCTAAAATATCTCTAAGGTATTCCTGCATTATCTCCAAAGTATCTCTAATGTATTTCTAGCTTATCTTTGTATTACTCCCGAGTATCTCCACGCTATCTTTAAAAAATTTCTACGTTTTTTTCTAAATTTATCTCTATGCTATTTGTAAGATGTCTCTATGCTATCTTTGGAATATCTCTGCATACTCTGAAGCATATGTACGCTATTTCTAAAGAATATCTACGACATCTGCAGAGTATCTCTACGCTATCTCTACACTTCTTCCAAACTATCTTCCTCTTTCTACACTCCTACAGTCTCTATACTTGTTCAACGCACTATATTTCTCCAAAATGTTTAAACTCTCCATAGAATCTCTAAACTATAATTAAACCCTCTTTGAACTCTTTAAAACATCTCTAAAATGTCTCTAAACCTCCTAAACTGTCTAGAAACATCCCTGTAAACTGTAAAAAGGGATTCAACACCAATTCAACCATGAGCAGAAAGCCCAGAACACCTAAGATATTAGAAAAAATAAATGTTAAGCCTGATGACAATCCTTTCAAAGACAATGTCGCTTTACATAAAGATGTAGAATAAGCATTAGATATGCTTGGTTGTAAGAAAAATAAAAAGCTGAGACAACATTCCTAGAAAACTACACAGTCTGCATTAAGTAGAAAGTATAGTGCTAAAAAATCTTCTATGCAGTTATGGAAAGATATATTACTAACTTCGTCATTAAAGATACGAATAAGTTTACAAAACTCTGATAAACCGGCTTCTACAAACACATAAAAACGAACATGACCTCCTCTGCAATGTCTTACCATTACATAATTCTAAGAAAAAACTTTTTAAAACGTGTTCTTCAAAAAAGAAGAAAAGTGCAAAGAGACTGGTACCGTGCAGGTGTCATCAAACTATTCAAACCATGCTCAGTTCACAGGTAGACATGAAATATAAAAGTTTACTCCGGAAAATCGTTGTGCCAAGAAATAGTGGTGTTTGTGGAAAATTTTGATATCAGTTATAACTCGGTGAAGAAAATCTTGAGAAGAAAGGGATATTACGGGCAGGTAAAAGAATAATCTGTAAAGAAGAACCAAAAAAGAATCAATATAAGAACCAGACAACAAAACGCAGCAGACTAACTAAATTATAATAAGAGTAAGAAAAAAACTGATGCGGTCTAACGGAGAATGATTCACGAAAAAAAGCAAATGGGCCTTTTCTAAGAAAAACTAAGTAAAATTCAAGTCAGAGCTTTTCTAGGATAAACCACAGTATGCTTACGGTATTTCAAAGAAGTTCATGAATCAAACTTTGTAACCTTTTTTGGAACCTTCTCAAACTAAACATACCATTTTATCCAATAAAAAGAATTTTTCAAAGACACCATAATCTCAATAATAAAATTTACAGAACAAAAGACATGAAAGTTTTCTGCAAAACGTAAGTATGGTGCGCATATGAATGTCAGGACTATTTACCATGGTAACCTAAAGTCAGTGTTGCTGATAGTGTTAAAAATCTCAATCTGGACGCCCCTAAATGAGCCCTGGGCAATTTTCATACTAAGATAAAGTGTTTTGAATAATAAGTAAACTTCCCTTAAACTATCTTTGTGTTTTGTATAAAAATGTTGGCTAATAACAAAAATTTGTTACTATCAATTTTGACATAACATTTTGATTTCAAATCAAAGTGTTCAAAATCAGATCACATCTTTCATTTTTATCTGTAGAAAAATATCGACCAAAGACAAATATATTCAAAATCAGTGAGTGAAATATTATAGGTACTTACTAAATCCAGTTTAAAATTAGTCACTTAAATTGAAATGAGAAAGCTCTCGTACAATACAGCGAACAACCAGGAAGATCTACAAAAGTTTATTGTTAGATCATTTCTGGGACATATTGCGACTGACAAAGAAAGCTCATTTATATATCAATAATAAGTTAAAAGACGAACAAATCGAAACGTTCACCAAAGAAGTTCTTTTGTGCGTATAGTGGACGAGTATATTATCTCCTGAATAGTGGTCAAACTTACAAAGAAATCGCGGTACTACTCACAGCTTCGAGTATTGACCCTCAAAGAGTGTCATCTTGTAACAATATAACACAAAGCCAGACAGAAATGGTTTCTGTCAAATTGCGACAAGTTAGATACATCTCCCACAGCCCACAGACCAGACATAGTTTCTTCTGATTAATAACTTTTCCAATCGAAATAAAGTAACTGAAGAACCACCAAAAGACATTGCAAAGTTTTATGCCTTAAAATTATGAGACTTCTATTATAACAAAAAAAAACCTTATCATCTAGTTAGAAGAGAATAGTAACGTCGAATGGAGATGTGTGACTGAATAGAACTCACTTCTTATCGAAAAACTGTATACATTCTTCATTCTGCTCCTCCATCCATGCATACTGTAATTCAGAACCATTGGATAAAGACCGATGAAAATAATGTAGACGTACTCTTCATAGGTAATTTTTTATTTGTTCTTCTTTGTTGACTATCTTCCATTCAACTTGTCTTCAGTTATTATAAACTTTTCTTACCAAAATAAATCTGGAAATATTCTTTATATCATCCGACCATCCCATTTGTAGATAGCTTCTACTACCCTTTACTAACCATGGTCCATATTGATGAATTCTTTAATCCATCTATTATTTCTTTCCACGTTTAGAATTTATCTCTCCATATCCCTTTGTCTTTTTATTGTATTACCCATATATTTTTGGATAAAACCCATAATTGTAAGTCATATATCAGTAACATTTACCAAATGGTGAAGATGCGTAAAGACCTTTGACATTTTCAAGTTCTAATGGATGATAATATGCAAAGTTCCACAAGACAATCTGCGCATGCGCCAATGCATACAATATGATTCGCTTGTTTGCTATTATCAAGTCGGACGAACGTTGGATAATGGCTAATAATCTCATATAGTTATCCGAAACAGTTACTCCCTCCCTTCAAAGGAATCACGTCCTCCATCGCTGTCCAAAATTGCCCACTTCCGTGGTTTTCAGCTTTGCCCGCAACTACACTTGCGATATTGCATGAATGACTAAACACTTTTTCTTCTGTGCGTTCCAACTACACCACCTGCTAAAATCACGTAGTACTAGGCGAACATTCCTATCTGCGACACAAGCGGAGTTTCGAAAGAGGAATGCTAATCACTTTTGAATATTCCTAAATCATTTGATTGAAGAAGATTTGTTGGCGATACAATTCCATAGCTCTTCACTTTTCCCAGTGAAGTGAGATCATTCCATTATAGTTTTTGCCTTAATTTTAAAAAATGATAACAAAATTGAAAATAAGAAAGGTAAAAATTTATGTGACTCATGTATTTCGTAATTTTTTATCTTCATATGTCTGTCTTCATCTGGGTTGGTTATTATCTTGAATCTTATTTATCTTGATTGCTGTTCTAGCTCACAAATCATCAACTATAGTTCTTAAAACCTTCGAAACATCAACACAATATCATTCCCAGGTATGACCGAGTATATTAAGCAACTTTTGAGTTGAAGAATTTCTTTGTGCCATCTCTCCTAATTGACAAAAATATTAAAGATCAATGACCGATCAATTTAATTATATATAATACATATGCAATTATTTATCAAAATTGTTAAGCTGAACTGATGATTACAAATTTCCATGTTGGTTTTCCCAAAACTCGGCAGTCTCTACAGCACGTCCACAGTTTCACACAATTAAATTTATATCTGTGCATTAAATTGGATAAGTTTGCAAATGCTTGTATCCTAAACGAGAAGGGTAAGGGGAATCACCGAGTGATAACAGCATTCAACGCGTTTTAAACGGAAATTACCAAACTAATCTCTTCCATCCTACGTTGCTGAAATTTACTCAGTTAAATGAAAAGCACATATAACGTGCAATGCTGATAAACACCGATTATTTAGTTTTATTTCATAAATAATTTGTCCCCGCATCTGTTGTACAAAATGTCTCGACGCCAAAAATTAAAAAATTGTCTCAAGTAAATATTTGGGCAGAATTAGCATCACCATTACACAAGGCGATTACAAATATGCAAGTTAATTCTGAGCTTATATCTTTGAAATTCGTTAATTCTTCACACTTCGACTATAGTTTGTGGGAACGTAACAAATAATATTCTCAAACCAAAGTCCAAAAATTTATGAATTGATGAGATCAATTCTAAAACCTGGTGGCTAGACCAAATAGCAAGTTACTGAAAGAAACTGAACAAAGTGACATAATCTTGTGAAGACAAATCATAACTACGCAAAATATTTTACGAAAAAGAAAGAAAGACAATGAAAATTATAGCACAAGACCATCCGTGGCAGCCAAAAAATGTAAACACTTTTGTTAATAAAATATTGTGTTACTCTTTGTCTTTGTGTGACTCTTTAAAGTCATCAACAAATTAAACAAATCAAGTACAAAATTCTGGGTAATTGTTTAGTGATGCACTCTTAAACAATTATTTTGTAGAAGTGGTCATTATCACTCAGAGAACGCATTACACGCCCGTAGCTCATCTCCAACCTCTACATCTCTCGTTAAAACCCTTTGAATTTCGACGTTTCATAGGAATTATTTTAGAGCAAGCTTCTACAGTGTGGTACAAATATGATCCGGACTGATTTTTTACAAAAAAAATACAAATTTCCAAACACTTTCAC
>JARFIY010000176.1:0-36716 GCA_036346155.1 Sinelater perroti | reverse complement strand
AATGATAATAAGTAAGGAAAACAAGAACATTAACATAAAAATAAACCAAAGTAAGATAGAACAAGTGGATGTATTCAAGTACCTAGGAGTACAGATAGACAGAGCGGGAAACATGAAAAGTGAAGTCAATGAAAGAATTGGTAATGCTGCAAGGTTATATCACAGTTTGAGCAAGCCGTTTATAGGTAAAAAGGAGATAAACAGAAAAACGAAAATAGTAGTAGTCTATAAAACAATTTTTAGACCAATCTTAATGTATGGAAGCGAGAGCTGGGTCCCGACAAATTCAATGAAAAGTAAAATACCAGCTATTGACAAGAAATACTTAAGGAGAGTCAAAGGAATCACCAGGAAAGACAGAATAAGAAACGATTCGGTGAGAGAAGAACTTGAAATACAACCGATAAATAATATAATAGATAAGCAAAAATTGAAATGGTTTGGACACGTATGTAGATTGAGCGACAACCGATAAGTAAAACGTATATGGGAAGCAGGTGTACATAAACATAAATCAAGAGGAAAACCCAAAAAGATGTAGAACTCCGAGGTAGCAGCAATATTGAAGAAAAAAGGCAGGACATGAGCAGAAACTAAAAAATTGGCAACAACTAAGAAAGAATGGACAAAGTTTGTGTATAAAAATTGAAATGTAATGTAAATAATTTCACCTTACACCTTAGGGTAAAAGGTTTTTAATGGCGTTCAATATAATACTTGTCTCATCTATTTATTTTACATTTTTCGTAGTTTGCATCTATGACGCCTTTTGAATATGCCGCCACGAAAATGTCGACGTTTTTATAGATCTTTAAATTTCATTTTTTGAGATCTTCTTTTCTTGTATGGACAATATTTGTAATTTTTCAATATTCTATTAGCACCTAATTTTCTAATAACTATTTAACGAAATTTTTAAGTTTATATTTACTGCAGCAAAAACAATTACTTCTATAATTTTGTACAGTTTTTTTTTTATTAGGAATTTGCCAGCTTAACAATTTACACTGTTATACACGTCATTGATAACAAAGTATGTAATACATAATATATATTGAATAGCATAAACCGTGAGTATGACCGCAAGAAAGTTTTATTATTGTTTACTTTGCACTATGAGAGCACTAGGTTTAGAATCGACCACTTGTGTTAATTATCATCACTATAGTCACTGAGAAATATATCTTGGGGTAGTTTTCGTTTTAGCCTTGTGTGGATGCCGCGTTGCCCCAGTGTGTAGTAAGCTGCACCACTGCAGTTGGTGAGATTGGCATGAAATTTTTTAGTAAGTTTCGCTATATGCTGCTCAATTGTGGGAATACCCAGTTCGTAGTGTAGCTGTTGGTTTGTGATGAACCAGAAAGCGTTGACAGCGATTCTCAGGATTTTGTTTTGGAATACTTGGATTCTGCGAAGATTCGTTTTGGATGTGTTGCCCCATATGACACACCTATAGAGGATTAATGGTCGTAACAGTGATTTGTACAGGATAGTGGTACATTTAATAAGAAGGTAAACTTTCGGTTTAGCAGTGGGTAGAGTTGGATTAGTCTCTTGGGCCCTTCGTTTAATTTTTTGAGGACATGGTATTTCCAGGTGAGCTTGGTGTCAAGATATATACCTAAGTATTTAACGGGTTTGTCGGTGGCGTTCCACTGAATGAAGTGTCCGTTAATTGTGATTTCTGATGGGTAATTAAATCGTCTTAATGTGAAGATTTTTGTGGAGCATTTGTCATAATTGATGGATAGGTTCCATTTCTTGAACCACCTACTGAGGATAGTGCTGGCTTTTTTCAGTTCTGAAATAGCCACTTCTAGGCTTTCGTCTTTGGTTATTATGACTGTGTCATCTGCATATAATGCGAGGTCAGCGTTGATGGTAGGGAGGTCCCGCATGTAGATATTGAAAAGAATTGGGCCTAAGATACTGCCCTGAGGGACCCCTGCTTGTATGTTTTTGATGGCAGATAAGGATGTGCGAATTTTGACTGCGTACGTGCGATTATCAAGAAAGGAGAAAAGTACGGATTTAATGTAATTGGGTAGTTGAAGTTGTAAGATTTTATATTTTAGGCCGTTGATCCACACGCGATCAAAAGCTTGAGCTATGTCAATAAACAAAGTTACTGTGTATTGTTTGGATTCGTAACCTCTTTCAATTGTTTCCGTAACGCGCTGTAATTGATGGCAGGTGGATTGACTTTCTCTAAAGCCAAATTGATAAGCTGATAGAATGTTCAGTCTAAGAATTTCGTCATTTAGTCGAGAATGGATGACTTTTTCTAGCAGTTTCGAAATAGTTGATAATAAACTAATGGGTCTATAGCTTCTGATACCTTGCTTATCCTTCCCCGGTTTTGGGAACATAAGAATGATTGCATGTTGCCATATGTTTGGGAAGTAACCTATCCGTAGACAAGCGTTGAATGTTGTCAAATACGCTAATGCTTTCTTGGTGAGGTTTTTCAATACGATGTTGGGTATTTTGTCATTGCCCGGCGATTTCTTGATTGACAGGGTTTTAATAATTAAAGCAAATTCCTTGGGTGAGGTTGGTTTGAAGATTAGTTCCGGGATAGGTTGGTGTGTTTCAATAAAATTGGTCACTATGTTATTGAAAACCGGGTCCATATAGGTGTGAGTAGTGAATGTTTTCTCGAGTTGATCCGCAAAGGCTTCGCTTTTTTCTGCATCAGAACTGAGTATTTGATTGTCCATGGTGATTGGAAGTATTTCGTGAGGTTGGCGTAGTATCCGTTTAGTTGTTCTCCATAGTCCTGGATCTTGTGGTTCAAAATTGCTGATATGTTTTTGGTAAGAGTAAAATCAGTACTCTTTAAGTTGGTTTTTGATATGGCGAGATAAATTATTTATGATGTTTTTTTGTTATGGGACTTTGGGTTTTCTGCCATTCTCTTCTGAGTGAATTCTTTCGCTTGATTAAGTCAGTTGTGTGTTTAGGTGGTGAGTTAACGGTTGTGCGTTTTCTACTTTCCCTCACTTCGGTAGCCTTATGGATGCTGTCAGTAATGCTTTTTGTTATATGTATAATTGTTTCATCTATATGGGTGGTTGATTGGAGATTGTTAGGGTACTTGAGTTGTTTGTCAAGATACTCGCCTAAGGATCCCCAGTTGACTATGCCATTAATTAGTCTAGGCTCTGGGGTGAATTTTGCTGGTGTTATTAGAAATGAAATGATAACTGGCAGGTGGTCAGAGTCTAGTTCGGGAAGCACTTGTTATAATGCTTGTTTGTTAAAGTTTTTGCGAGCAAGAATGTCTAAGACGTCGGGCAGGTGATCATTTCTGTAGGGGTGATAAGTGGGTTTGTCAGGGGCTTCTATTTGGAAAGCATACGTTGATGACAGATTGAAAAGTTTGGTACCAGCGGGGTTTGTTTTTCTACATCCCCAGATGGTATTCTTTGAGTTTAGGCCACCAATGAGCAGGGTAGGTTCATTTGTAGTGAAGATTGCTGAAATGTCTTGTTCTAACAGTCTTTTGTTGGGTTGCTTATAGACACATGTGATGTTTACTATTGTGCCGTCTTGCGCTTTAATTTTGATTCCTACTGTTTCGAGATCTACAGTGTTAATTAGATGACATTCGTGATGTATAATTTTACGTTTAATAATGATGGGCACCCTCCTGATGCAATGTTGGCATTTCTGTCTGTGCGGTAGATTTGGTATCCAGCTATGTTGAGTTTTTCTGCACGACTTAGGTGCGTTTCTGAGACGCATGCTATATCAATGGAATGCCTTGACAAAAAGGACTTAAATAAATTTAGTCGGGTTTTGATGCCGTTTGCGTTCCAATTTAGGATTTTTATTTGAGAAATTGTGTTGATTTTAGGGTCCATTAAACAGAGAGGGTAAAAGATTAGATAAAATGAATTGCTTAATTTGTTCGATATAGGATTGGATTAGATTTAAGAGAAATGATAATAAAGTATTAAGTAAAGATGACGTTTCAGGTATTGAGGTGTTTGTTCTAGATTGCCATGATGATGAGTTAGTTTGTGGTATATTACGAGGAAGATTGGAAAAATTTTCTATGTTGCTTACGGATGGATGGTGGTTCTGAGTTCCTGTTGTTTTGCGAGGTTCGTTTCGACGACGTTTGTCTTGATAGTTCACTGTCTCAGTGAAATATTTGCAGCCTCTGAAGTTATCTGGGTGATTTTCCCCGAACTTGGTATATATGGGAGGCTCTTGGGGCGGTTTATTGCAATTTATATATAAGCGATTGCCTTTGCATTTGACACATCGTGGTTCAAGACGACAGTAATTTTTAGTGTGCCCAATGCGATGGCATCTATGGCATTGAGGGGTTTTATTACTGTGCCTTCGAGGTTCTACGGTAACTAATGAGTGAAATATTTTGGTGATGTTAAATATTTCACTTACTTTTTCATCTGCGGTGAGAACGACTGCGCAGGCTGGCATCGGTGCTTTATCGTTATTGAGTAATCTGGTGATCCGTATAATTGGTAGCTTATAAGATGTGAGTTCTTCAAGAATGTCTGATTCAGTTGATGAGGGTGGAACATTTTTAATTATTACTGAAAGGGGTCTGCTATTGGGATCTTGAAATGTGTGGTGTTCTATTTTGTTTTCTATGTAATATTTAGCTAAGGCTCTATAATCTTCCTGGGTTGTTAGGGTAATTCTTAAGTTAGTGGAACTTAGAGATGTTGTGAATTCAGCTTTGGCGAGGGTTTTTATGTCGCTGATTACTGCTTTGTGATTAATTGGACCATGCAGAAAGATAGGTGGAATTTTAATTTTGGGTGGTTCTTTGGTTGAGTTATCCTTGTCTTCAGCAGAGGGTTCCAGATGGCTGGGCAAGTAATATCTATTTTTTTCAATTAGAGAAGTGGGTTGCCATTAATATTTTTTTTTGTAGATCGATGATCGGTGGAGATAGGTGATCTGAGTTTCTTTTGGACATGGCGATTGAAGCCCCCCCCCCCCCCAAATAGGGGGTGAGGGATACGCTTGAGGTTATTAAAACTTAATAAATGAAATAAAATTTGTTACCAAAATATAAAATGTAAAAGAATGTTGTTTGTTTGCGTTTATCACTGAGACCGAGCGTTGATAAGCACACTCGCACTTCCGAGCCGCGATGGGAGCGTACACGTCCTTTGTACAGTTTGTTATAATCTTTTGTCTGAGTTTTTAAAACGAGCCAAAACTTTGTAAGTTACTTGTAAGCAAATCTTTATTATTCAGCTGCCGCTTTTCAGGATATGAATTAAACTATAAATTAGCAGCCATTCTAGAATCTTTCTCTGCTTCTCTGCTTCTAGATAACACATTACCTCCTCTAGTTTTTTAAAATAATCATATATTTTTTAATTGTTAACAATTTTTTAAACATCTAATATAAAAATAGCATTTTTGAAAGATTTATCTTTATGTTTTTTTACTTTATTTTATACATTATCACGGAAACTCGCTAAATTATTGGGAAGGTACGTAAAATATTTAAGAGTATTAATAAAATAACTAGAAATGTTGCAATACTCAAAATAAGGATAACAAGTTATACATTTTTGAAAAGCTAACATAGCAGCTTAAAATCTCAAAGAACTCATAAGGCAAGCAAAAAACGAATATCTAGAACGATTAACCGCAAATAGATTATACTGATTACGCCCTCTGGTATGCCACTGGTAGATTTAATAGACGTAAATATCACAAACCCCCAATTCATAAATCAGACAGTATATGAGCCTGTACTGATAAAATTAAAGCAGATACTTTCGCAGCCCATCTTCAAAAAGTGTTTCAACCTCTTCCTATTAATGATCCACACACTAATGTAGAAGTTAACAATTTTCTGTAGGCTCCATATCAACTTACATTACCCATCAAACTTTTCAATAGGGCTAAAGTTCAAACAATGATTGATAGAAAGATTAACTGCAAAGAATTTCCTGGATACGACTTAATTATTGGTCGCATATTGAAGGAACTGCTTTTTAAAACTATCTGTATACTCACGCTTATTTTTAGCATCATTTTACGTACATAAATTTTTCCGATATAATGGAAAACTGCACAAATTATACTCATCTCCAAGCCCGGAAATCCCATCAATGAGCCAAAATCATACAGAACCATGAGCCTGCCACTCTTCTCCAAACTATGTGAAAGATTATTCCTGACCAGGCTTACTCCTTTTCATGTAGATGAAAAATTGATATCTAATCATCAATTCGAAAACAAAAACTACTGTGCGGCCGTCTTTCTAGACATCAGTCAGGCCTTCGATAAGGTCTGGCAGGAAGGTCTCCTCTTCAAACTAAAAAGGAAAGGGAAAGAGAGGGATAGAGAAACCAGGAGGGAGAGGAAGAGAACGAGACCAGGAGAGTGAGTGAGAGAGAGGAGGGGGAGAGTGACCGAGAGGCTGAGTGAACAAAAGTACGAGAGAGGGGTGTGAGAAGAGAGGAAAAGCGAAGAGAGAAAGAGAAATAGAGTAAGTGATAGAATAAAAGTGTAAGTAAGTGAGTGAATGATTGAGTGCAAGTGAGTAGGTATAAATGAATGGGTGAGTGAGTGAATAAGCGTATATGTGAGAGAGTGAGATAAAGAGAGGGAGAAAATAGTGAGTAAGGGAGATAGAGAATAGTTCTAATATGGCAATGCAATAGATATAAAATAAATTAATGTGTTAAAAAACTCAAAAATTTCACAACAGAAAATAATTCATTTAGAAGGCAACTTTAAATACAAACTGAACAGAAACAAACGATAAAACAACAAAAACTTCTGTTAAAGTCTATCCGTTTAAATTTAAAATCTTGCGCCAGATTTGATCAATCCAGTCAAAATTAAAATAAACAAAATCTGTTTTGCAATTCTTTTGACCATATGTATACCCAGAAACGAAAATTTGAAAACCATCTTCTCGAGGTAAAATGAATAGTATGGTGGCTATACCTGAAGGACGAGTTCTAATAGAATGCAAATAGAGCTCACTTCTCATCTTCAGATGCGAGCTCCAGTCTTTTAGCATACATTTTCCAATTATGAAAACTGACCATAAACGTGTTGAAAAATTCATAAATAACCAGAAGGCCACCTCTGTTAATATAAACGTAATTCGGTTACCTAAAGAACTGTAGGTCTTAACAAAACCGTCAAAATGTGGATTATATCAGAGAGTAATTAATCTTAAGAAGAAAAGAGAAAACACTGGTAAGTTTCACCAAATTCTAAAAATTTTATTTAAAATAAATAGGGGCCGGAGAAAGAGACACTAAATTGCAATAATAAACATTATTCTAGTTGCTTTATGAAGATCTACTAACCGAACATGCTTGTATGGATAGTAGAGAACAAAATCTACTATTAAAGCGACTATCTAACATTAAAAAGTAATTTCACTGTCTGAAAATTAAAAATAGAGACAGAAGAATTTTCATGAGAAAGAAAGCAAGAAAAGCATTACACAAAGTAATATGGAATAAGAACATCAGTCGATACACCAAAAAGAGTGGCGAAAAACATTATGATACGGAGCGTGTTTACGGCAAGGACCACGTTCGATAGTTTGGGTAGAGATGGACGAGCTGTTCTTATGGAAATGTCACATACGGATGAGTTTATGAAAAAGGGAAGCTAATGTGGTGTTTTCGCAGCGGCACAAGCTTTTAAAGGGGCATTTCAGCCGGCGATGTGTGGAAGGATGCATAATCAGAGAGTAGAGACATGGTTGACGTCCAAAGAAACTCACAAAGCAGTGTTGAGACAATTACCGCCTTTGCATTTTATTTTGCATGAAACTGACAAGGTATAATAACTTTGAGGATCTAGAGCTGTGGCAGAGCATTATCGAAAGAAAGCGATTCATGGAGGAGACAGAGCACCTGGCCGAGCAAAATGGTATCTCATTCAGCGTGAAGGAACCTAAAGCGCGATAATTATGCTGCTACGCGGACGGATCGTAGGCGGACAACGAGAGAGCAGGGGCCGTGTTCGTGGTTATGTGAGGAGACAAAGAAATCCACTGTGGGCGAACAAAACTGGCAAGCTGGAGTTAGTAGCTATTCGAGAGTCTCGACATACATTTATAGGCACAGAAGAATTATTCCAAGATACGCTGTAATATCAGACAGCGGGCCAGCGCTACTTGCTCCCAAGATTATAAAGGCACATTTGCAAATATGCTGTCAGCCAGGTCACGGTCCGATTTTATTGAACCAAGATGCATGCCAGAACTCCAAGCAAAGCATATATTCGAGACGGTACTAATGGGGCTCGTACAGCGCCGACTATGGCCTACCACGATATATGGCAAATTTCAGTACTGCGTAGTAAGAATAGAGAAGCTGATGGAGAACCAAATCAGATGCGGATGTGGGGAAGTCGACGACGCCATGCACATCCTACTGGCCTGCAACGCGGAGAAAGAGATCAGGGCTAAAGCGACTGGAGATGGCCATGAACGAGGGAAAAGCTATAAAGAAACATAGAAACAGAAAACGGCAGACCCATTGGGAGAAAAACGGAATAAAATTTTATACTAATATATAAAGTGGGCAATTCAAAAATATGTATAATTCTGAGGATTCTGTGTGTCTATATCTGTACTTGTGTCTCTGCGTCTGTCTATGCCTGTACTTGTGTATATACGTCAGTGTGTCTGCGTATGTGAACAAATATGCATGTAAAAGGATAACAAATGAGGCAGATATGACATTAGGAGATACAGTGTATAGGCAAGAGGAGACAAGATCTCTGCTTGTGGATATGTGATAGAATATTTAAAAAGGAAAACTTAGGACAAAAGAGACAGCCAGAATATTTCTGATTTAGAGATATACTAAATTGTGAAAACAGTATAAACAGAAACATAATTAAAAAATTAAAAGAAAATTATTATGCACAAGCAAGAAGTAAAGGCAGCCACTGCACACTACCTAAGCAAAAGTAAACAAAACAAAATGTTTAAAAACGGAGAACAAATACGAAACTGAAACATATATGCCAAGAAAAATAAAAACCAAATTATATAATATACAATAAACATAAACAAAATAAAAGAACCTCTGAGACTATTGGTGCTTTGATTCTTTTATAAGTGTCTCTTGGTTGTGACGCACAAGGTATGCGACCTATATTGGAAGCTAATGAAATAAGAACCATCCAGCAGAACAAATTAAAAAGGTTTATTATTTATTGAATAACCCTTATAAAATATAAAGATAGCAAAACCAAATGCGAATATATGTTACACAAATATAACAGAATAATCAATCACACATCGCTTGCTAATTACGTCAGAAATAATTTCTGGAAAAAAGTACAAACTACATTATTAACATCACTAGTGAAGTACGACCGTCCTTCAATGAATCCGGCATCTATAGTACAAAAATCTAAAAGAAAAATTATTTTTTATAAAACTGGAAACAAATTCATTTGTAACCATTGGAAAACAAAAAAAATATGTTAAATTATCGAGTTGAGACTGTAACCTTTACTCAACTTAAGATACGATCGCGTGATTGGCTCCTGTCCGGCCACGTTGCCAAATTTCAAAACCGAAGGGAACAAACAGCACTTAACGCGGAAAACGCAAATTTCGGTTTAATTTTATAATTTCTGAAATGCAAGCTCGATTAATGACAAACTAAAATTAAATTAAGCGCACTATATAAGGCACTCAAATAAAAATTGTGTAATTTAAAAAAACTAACAGCTTGATCGATTCAAATGAATACTATATCACATGGTTTAATATTTAGTATAAAATACAATGATCGTACAAGCACACCAAGTTTTGAAAAGAACAATTTGAAAAATTAAGATTCTTGTCCGATCATTGGGCAAAAAAAACAAGAAATAAAATATTCCCAACTCTTACGCCGCACACTTCAAACTCGAACAAGGGTTCCTAGGAACTTCTCTGATCCAACCTATCCAAGAAGCCACTGGAAAAAAGTCAAAACACAACACCGAAATAGTACACGGTAATGAAGATCTACACCAACTATATGTCTTCTACCCAAAACCAACCGAAGCAATGTAACTAACGTTAGCTATTGTCCCACGGGAGCTGCTCAACGTGATTGCGCAGTTACGATACGTTAGGTCGCTGGCCTAACTGCACCCCACCAAACCGGACTAGGAACAAAAATCTTCCATTTCATATTTTTGCACTATTTTCTAGTGACTGATAGATAAAATGCAGTTTACAAATTTAGAATTTGCAAGAAAGTGGACAATTTACTGTACACAGCAACATTCATCTATAACAAATTACCTTCGTATAATTTTGGAAAAACAATAAAATCCACAAAAATTCATTTTCCAAAGTTGGGTAAATTTCTAGTTACCCTGCACATGAAACTTTTTTTATTTTACTATATCATCCAACGGATAATGAACTGTTGATAAGATTTGAATGTTCAATAGAGAATATCATTAGAAGAACTACATAATTTGATAGATATATCAGTTAGATATCATCTAATAGCCGACTAAGCGATCCAATGACTTTAGTATCCCAAAATACAATCAGATGCTGCAAAACAAAAACCTTCAGCTGTTAAAGCAGCAGATAGAAAATTTTGGGAAGCAAAGACAAATAACAAATAGAACCGCTCGCTAAAGAACTGAAGTAATAGGGAGACATTTCAAAAATTAAAGAGTCTCAACGGAAAAACGGCAGATTTCTTCAACAACGATAATAGAACGCCCGAGGACTTCGAAGAGTGAAAAAAAATGCTGCAATATTATATTATATGAAATTGCCCAATATGGCGGAGAGGTCGTTTAGAAATGAGATATTTAAAAATAATCAAAAAAGTGAGAAGCCAGACAGGCACTACTTTCGATGATTTGAAAAAATAAACCAGAACAAGTGGGGAGACGTAAAAGGTGTCGATAGAGGTTCGATGGACGGAACATTCTTTTCTTTAAACAACAAAATGCAGTTTGTCAACAAAAAAACTAAACTTGCATTTTTGTATGATTAATTAATCACACACATTGATTCCTAATTAAGCCAGAAATAATTCCGGGAAAAAAGTACAAACTTCTACTAGTACAGCTTTTGTAGTACAAACTTTAAAAAGAAGTGAATTTTTTTATAAAAACTGGAAACAACTTAATCTGTAACAATTAGTCATTGAGTTGTGATGCCACTCCCGAAAAAATGCCAAAATTACCTCATTTAAATTCAAAACAACATTAAATAGAATCATAATCGGAATAATTATTTAGAGGAAGTGCTCCTAGCTATTCTTTTGTTCAATTTTATTTAGGAAAAGAAGCAAACAATAAAATAGGTAGTTTCGGCATTCGCTAAGAGAGCTTATCGTATGCGGTGTTTATATCTTAAAACACAAAGGATGCCGCCGATCAAAGCCGTTGACGTTCACACGGTAAGAAATGCGCAACTGCAGAAGTTAAAATTAATCATAATCTAGCCCACCTAGTAAACGATTGCGTATTATAAAATTTTACAAAGCCTACAAAAATAAATTTCATCAAATCGACCGTGGAAAAATACTGAAAATGTGAACTTTTCCGCTGTAAAACAAAATTAGCAAAAATACTCGTGTTGAGGCGGCAATAGATGCGGCCACGAGCGTACGATTGGGTTTGATTTCTGTACGGCAACGTTGCAAAACTTCAAAACCGAAAGGAATTATGGGGGCAAACAGCAAAGTGTAAGGGAGAATGAAGTAGAAAACGAAAAAAAATAGTAATCGCGATTAAAGTAAATCCTAATTTTTACCAAAAAGATGCTACTTCAGAATCCGTTATAATGTCGTGATTAATTTATTACCAAGCAAATGACCGTTATTTTTAACCCCTCCAACTTGACACACTTGTACGACAAAGTGGCGGCATAGCAACAATCTCAGATTAAGATAAGCAGCCGGTGACCTCATGCAACCTGTATGTCAAGATGGCGGCGTAGAAACAAGTTCCGATTTAAAGTAAGCATCGGTTGAACGTTCTCCCCAGCAAATATCAAACTGCGAATCAGGAAAAGTCACATTTTCTAGAAAACCTAATAATGGCTCTTGCCGGGAGGCTTCTACAGGGGCACCGCTAATTAATAACAGAAAAAAATGCTGCTACAGAATTCGCCATGTTGGCGTGGAATTTTAATCGATCCGCAAATGGCCGTTAGCCAGATCCTGTAATTTGATGCACTTGTTCATGAAGATAGCAATACAGCATTACTATTTGCTTAACAACGACAGGGCAAACAAATATCGATCTGCGATTCAGGGAAAGCTAATTTTTGGTAAATAAAATATGGAAAACATATCCGACGTGATGCGATCTTCCTTCGGCGAATGTGAGAGAAATGTTAGAAAGCTAGAAAGAGGTATTGGTTTCAAAAATAGAATTTCTAACCTTTGACTGCTACGCTGAAGAGCGGCTACTGCAAGATGCTGCCAATAACACACACCACCACCAAGTAACCTTAAGCAACCACAAAATTGGAGGGATCTTCCACCCAGCGCAGGGCTCTCATTGGCTATCCCCTCCATTTGGAGATTCCAACAGTTATTTTTGTTGCCAACATAATAAAAAGCACGCTGCGTATTACCAGAAATGCTTCATTTTAATTCAAAGCAAAATAAAACGTAACTTTTAAAGCAAAACTGAAAGACAGATAACGTAAGAGCGATTTTCAACACGCTATAACCAACAATGCGCGGTCGCTTGTTGTCTCCAGCAAACGGTTACGCCAAAAAAATAGTAATCAAGGGGTGCAAAATGATCTCATTTAATTTTAAAAACTCTTAACTACAAATCAACCCCAAATTACTATTTAAAGAAAATACCGCTGGTTATTCTTTTGTATGTTATCAGAAAAGAAATACTGTGGAACATTCCTATAAATAATTATTAGCATTCACAAAGCAGATAACAAAATAGAAGATAAAGCCGCCCAGTAGTTTCGGTATTCGCTAAGAGAGCTTATCGTATGCGGTGTTTATATCTTAAAACAAAAAGAATGCCGCCGACTGGAACGGTCAACACGATAAGAAATGTGCAGCTGCAAAAGTTTAAATTAATCACAACTTAGCCCACCTAACGAGCATTGTGAGCTTTCTCGCTATAAAAATAAAGCAAAAGTATGTAAAACTATCGATTTCAGGCGGCAACCGTTACTCAACTTAAGACAGAATCGCGCGATTAGGTTTGGCTTTTGTGCAGCAACGTTGCCAAACTTCACAACCGAAAGAAATTATGGGAACAAACAGCACTTAACGCTGAAAACACAAATCCTGTTTTTTTAATTTATGAAATGCAAGATCGATTTTTGCCAAACTAAAATTAAATGAAGTGCACGAAAATTAATAGTAATTAGTCATTATACA
This sequence comes from Sinelater perroti, assembly GCA_036346155.1. NCBI lineage: Eukaryota > Metazoa > Arthropoda > Insecta > Coleoptera > Elateridae > Sinelater > Sinelater perroti. Next base: position 23,349 of record JARFIY010000176.1, on the reverse strand, counting down.
AGGCACTAGAATAAAAATCATGGCATTTAAAAAGACTATCGGCCTACACAATAAATGATTGCGTATTATAAAAATTGTGCCGAGAATGAAAAAATAAATTTCATTGGAAAAAACTGAAAATATAGACTTTTCCGCTATAAAACAAAATTAGCAAAAATACGTTAACCTCTTAAATTGAATCGGCAACCGCTGTTCAACGTTTGACTTCTGTACGGCAATGTTGCTAAACTTCGAACCGAAAGGAATTATGGGCACAAATAACACTTAACGCTGAAAATGTAAAGTCGATTTTAACAAATTATAATTAGTTTAATGTCAAGGTGTTATTATACAAGGCATTCAAATAAAAATCGTGGCTTTTAGGAAGGTTAACGGCTCTCAAGGGATTGATCGATTTCAATGCATACTAAATCACATGGTTCAATATTTGGTATAAAATGCAAGAACACCAAGTTTTTAAAGACAATAATTTGAAAAAGTTGGACACTTGTTCAATCATTGCATAAAAAAAAGAATAAAATATTCCCGACCTTTACTCCGCACACCTCGAACTCGAACAAGGATTCCTCCTAGGATCTTCTATAATCCGAACTATTCAAGAAAGCACTGCACAAAGGTTAAAACAACACTGACAATGAAGACCGACACCAACTACTCGCACGCACGTCTTTTACCGAAGAACAACCGAAGCAAAGTGACTAACGTTCGCTATTTTCCCACGGTAGCTGCTCGACATGAGTGCGCAGTTACGATACGCCTATCTCGTATTTCTCACCACCTTTTATCGCCTGATGTTTACAAAACGCAGTATGTGCATTTGTTCACGTAAAATCTCCACAGTGCAAAATTTTGAAAACAAAAACAAAGAGGACTATAAACTGAAACACTTCTTTCCCTAGATTTTGTTTAGACAAATCGTGATTTTTCTCAGTGGTGGTTTTCTTCAAAAACATTTCCCCCGAATCGAGCGTTGATAGAGTCGGTATGTTAATTATAAAGGATCATTTGGACAGCTTAATGATACAGAAACGTACTATGCCTGCTGCAAATCTTAAGATAGAAAGATAGATTTGGGTGCCACGCAATAAAAAAGGACCAAGTCTTAAATAGTATATAGTTCTAAATAACGACCCTATAATTAGTAACATGCAAATATAAATTACCGCTATAGCGGAATTAATAAAATCGATCGATTTTGGTGACGATCGATTCGTTTCGACGACCTGAGTCGATTGACATCCCTTCCAACTTTCATAAACTTTTGAGGCAAAAATTAGCCCACTGAAAGTTTCCTTCGAAAATACGTTACTAATGTGTTTTATACGACCATAGATAACATTGGTCCACAATGCTGTCTATGGCCATAGAAAATACATTATAATTTTTTTTTCTGACAACGTAACTTGACCATACAAACTAACCTTATAATTATTATCAAAGAAAACAAAAACTTGATGTAACTTTACATTGTTGAAAGCGACAAAAACCTAACCCAATCTAACCTAACCTTGAATGCGCAAGTGTTTAACTTCATTTAATAGATACGCCGGAAAACAATACAAACAGAAAAGCAATATTTATTGATGAAAACAATTAATGCTGACCATTATCCTCGAAAGAGCTAAATGGGACTGTAATTAAAAATGGGAATTAAAAATGACTGCCTATAGCTATGTTCCTACAAAATTTAGTTAGGGTTCGACAGAAATCTGACGAGTGCAATTTTTCCCGGTTCTTAAACGGATGGTAAATCGGGTATTTCTGAGTAGAAGCGAGGGTGCCCCCTATCATTCCTTAATCACTTGACGCCTACCAAACAATGACGTGTGCAAAGAAGGCGACTGCATTAATTTGAAACGGTAGTCTTGGTATCGTTGGGCTCGTATTTTACTGCTTGTTTCAAATGACATATAAAAGTTAGCTTTTCCGAGTTACTTCTCTAGTAAATTATATAATTCAATTTACGAACAGAGATAAGCAGACTGGTTGACATCAAGATTTATTACCATACCAAAAAACAAGGCAAAGGAATGCAGTGACCACTGCACAGTTAGTCGTATGAGTCATGTACTAAAGTTTTTCGATGTTTCTGGTATATATTGACTTAGAAAAAGTTTTCGATATTATTCATCACGAAAAAATGGTAGATATCTTAAGAAACACAGTAATTGACGACAGAGACACTAAAATCATAGCTATATTGGCATCGAAAGGCGTGTGTGAGAGTGGAGAATAGAACAAGAGATGACATTGTTATACAAGGAGGAGGCAGACAGGAGTGTATTTTGTCGCCGTTAATTTTTAACATCTGTTCTGAGGGAATAATTAAAGAAGCACCAGATGAAATTGAAGGAGTAAAAATAAATGAAGTGTCAATTAGCAAATTTAATGTATGCAGACAACACTGCACTTATGGCAAAAACTCTAGAAGAATTACAGATACTTTTTGAATTACTGAAACTTCTGTACGATATGGTCTTCAACTCAACACCAAGAAGACGAGGTACATTATTATTAGCAAAAATCAACAGGATGATCATGGTATTTATATTAACGTGGCACCAATAGAAAGAACTGACAAAACCATGTATCTTATAAATGTTAGCAACAGTGATTGGGATAATACAGTTAAAATAAAATGCCCCATAGAACATACCAGAGCAGCATTCATACGGCTAAAAAAAGTATTGTGTAGTCACGATCTGAATTTACAACTGAAAATGCGTTTAGTACGCAGCTATGTATTCACAGTACTTCTCTACAGAGTAGAATCCTAGACGTTAACAGAGACACTCCTCAAACAACTGGAAGCCTTTGAATAATGGACATACAGACGTATGATTTTTACTAATATATCTAACCAAACTAAAATTTTTATTTACTTATTTGCATATTTACACTTGTATGAAACATAACAATAACAATTCATTATTTGTTTTTCTTTCTACTCCCAGCTAAAACGAAATGCGATGGCCTTAACAGCGTCAATTTTGTAAACCCGATTTTGATAGAAGGATTTTCACTTTTAAACAATTGATAAATTTCAATTAAATTGCCAAGAATCAATCGTTTTGAACATGTTTTCTTGCTTCACGGATACGTAATCTTTTATGTCAGGCGCAAGTCGGGTTACTTTGTCGTTTTCATCAAACAGAGCCGCTACCCTTTTGTTAAATTTTGTCCGTACCCCATGCCGTTAAATTGTTAAAATATTTTACCCCATACTAGACAAGTAAAGTTAGGGCTTAATTCCTAAAGATTGCAAAAATGGCTAAAAATCCATGGATTGTCAGGTCACGCGCGATAACAAGGAATTAAAAATATGCTTCACAAGCTTTTTAAAGAACTAAAGAAGTACTGCGATATAAGATACTACAAGACAATGGCAGTAAGAAACGAACCCTTAAAAACAAAGACAAAGTAGAGTACAGAACATGGAAATATAATTTTTAATAGCAAATTATTCAAAAAATCAATTTGGTATCAGAGGTTACATTTGGCCGACCCTAGAAGTTTTGTCTTAAACTTTGGAAAGAAAATACTAGTAATGGTGACACTTCGCACTCTTCAAAATGGAGGCCCTTAGACTACCGCCATTATTATTCCTTGTTCGAAGTAAAGACAGGTACTTAATTATTTTTAGTAACCGAGTAGACCACCTCAAGATTGAAGCTGGCAGAGATTCCATGTTGGAACACCCTAACGGTAACGCCGTAGCGTTTAGATGGACCTTTTGTCTCGTCTATCTAACAAAAAAATCTAATTGTTGGATGCCCTTTAGACGATAAGGTCGAATTTTTCAAATATTAGCTATCCTTTAATCAAATTTCCAATAAGGCAACAAAAGGAGATTTTCAAGAATCAGATCACCTAGATAAAAAATAGCAATTATTGAAAATGTACAGAACCTAAATTAATAACAAAAGTATAACAAAGTGCTGCTTCATAATTGATTATTATATTGAAGAAAATCTCACAAAATAGCTACAAGAATATAAATTTAAAGAAAAAAATCAACAAAAATCCAAACAGAAGAACCTAATGTAAAGGGCACTTGCTATAAAAAGTAGCAGTAGTGAGAAGAGGGAGAGAGAGAGAGAGAGAGAGAGAGAGAGAGAGAGAGAGAGAGAGAGAGCAATAGAGAGTGAAAAAAAGAGATGTGGGTGGAGTTGAAGAAATTCGGCTCCCTATATCAGAAAAATAATTGCAAGTGAGAAAATTTCATTTTCAGGATGTCATTGAAGAGTTCGTCATGTGCAAGAGTTGTTCCGTCTTTCATATTGTTAAGAGCATATCATACTTCTTTGGTTATAACCGGATCAATTTTATCTTTGTAGGTATTTCCTATGGACCTGTTCTATTATCTGCAAATATAGTATATTCCTCCAACGTCAAAGTTTGTCTTCTATACCTATCAAAACCTTTATCTAATGGGAATTAAATCATACTACTCCTCAACCTCCTCAATGTAACTTGTCTTGGTAATATTTTTCTTTTGCTTGTTTTACCTTATATCTTTCTGTATTTTCTAACATTTAAATGTATTTTTGTTTTGTAGTACTATAAAGTTAAGTGTGCCACTCTCATTTCTTTCGATATTTTATTATCACCATTGTCGTTGTTCATCTGATCCAAGTTTTCATAAATTTTCTTTTAGACAGTTTTCCTAATAACTGGTGTTTGTAGTGCTAGTGTCTGATCTATGGTTTATTTCTCTACTTTTATTGACCAAGATGTAATCTCTGATTTCGAACTACTTTATCCAGTTTGTCCGCAAGCGATCGTCATGTAAATAACCTTCTGTTTGATAGTTTAAAGCAAGTATTAGTTACATGCAATTGTTTTCCTTGGCAAAATTCCAAAAGTTGATCTCTTCTCACTATACGCTGTACCGTAATTTTCGTAATTTCGTAATTTTCTATAATTTTATCAACATTCTCTTTGCCAGTTTTGGCGTTTAAATCCCCATGATTAATGCAATGCCTGTCATTCATAAGATATATAAGGTGCAATACAAAAATAAATTCCATTGACATGTAAACCACAACAAAAAGAAACGCAAGCAGAGCCAACAAAAGACTGTTCTTGGACTTACGGTTTTCAGCTGTGTGGTTAAGCAAGTAAATCTAACAATAAAGTTTTTAAGGCCCTCAGTCTAAAACGATGGTTCTAAACCTTTTTGGCCACATCCCACATAAGTATCTCTAAAATTTTATTCTCTCCTCTCCGCCCATAACATATAATTTATATTATTTAAAAATTGGTAAACTGCTATTCACGTGGACAGAACCTAACTATATTAATAACTCGTTTTCTAATTGTTCCATATATGGGGCGGGCATATCCACATTAAGAACCGCGTATCTAACTCAATACATAGTCTGACAGTCCCTCTTTGGCATGTTGTAAACCAAACAGTTCAATCAATTTTCAAAATTCCATATGTGAGGAAACTAATCAATTAAAATGCTGTTAAATATCAAACATCCCTAGAGATACATCCTAACTAAAGTGTTGCACCTCTGGTAGAAGATCTTCAAGTATGAGTTTAGAAGAACTGGCCAAAAGCTCTAACAGATTAATAACAGACTGAATTTGATAAAAAATTCCACCTACATTTATCTGTTACGTAACATTAGTCCATACAATGCTAAAAAAATATATGTAGAAAAATTTAAGATAATACAAAATAGAAATGCTACAAACCAATATAAAAAATCATTCAAATTCTATGAAAATGCTAAAGCTGTTGAGATTCTTCACTCGATGAATATAAAAATATAAAAGAAATCAGTACGAAAACTCCAAATCTAACAATAAAATTTGTTAAGGCTTTCAGTCTAAAACGATGGTTCTAAATCTATTTTGGCCACATCCCACATAAGTATTCTCTTATTCTCTCCCCTCCTCACCCATAACATATAATCTATATTATTTTAAAATTGGTAAACTCATTGGTACACATTCAAATATGGCTTCCGGAAAACGACACCAACCAACAGCACAAAACTCCTAAAAAACCGCACTGGTATTATTCAAGGAGGGAACGTACATATTATAAACGCTACAATTAGCACTTCTTCCCAACTCGCTCTACTTTGTCCACAACAACAGCAACATAGAAATAAGATCTGTCAGAATAAACTTTTGTATCTGATATTCATGTTCTAACAAAATTACTAATTTTTGTTTTGCAAAAGCATTAATCAAGCCAAGAACCACCCCTCAGCGTAGCTAGATGTAGATTACATATAACTCGTTTGAAAAACCATAGACCAACCCCAAATATTTAAATTTATTTACGTAACCGTCCATCCTATTATTTAGATCTCCTGTTTGTAATTTTCTCCCGATTCTCATTAATTTTGTTACATCTTCATTGACTCTCGATCCCGTCTCATTTCCTTCTTGTCTGACTTCTTTTAACATCTTTTCAACACTACCCGATTTTTTACATCTGCGCAGAGTATAATTTGTGTACCGCTTGTCCTGACTGTGCATTTATAAATTTTTCTCATGACGTATTCCGGTGCTAAGTTGAACAGCGCTTTTGACAGAGAATTCCTTGTCACACACTTTTATTTAATTCTGCCGTTCACATTAATTGTTGTTCTTCTCATTGTCATCTGTATTAGTCTTCTCATCTTAGCACTTATTCCTAGTTCTTTTAATGCCTACGTTAATTTGTTTCTTAGAATGGACTCAAAAATATCTTTAAAATCTATAAACACAATTTCCACTTCCAACTGATGTTTGCGTGTTTTTTTCTGTTATCTGTTTTACTATGTGCATCGTATCAGTCGTTGATCGTGTTTTAGTAAGCTGTATTTACATTATATATATATATATATATATATATATATATATATATATATATATACACAAGACTTTTATATTGTTTATGAATCTTTTTTTATTATTAATGTCTTGATTTTGTATGCGGTAGTCAGTATATAATTCCTCTATAATTCTTACATGTTTGTTGTCTTCTTCCTTGTGCATTGTAATCATTTGTCCAGCTTACCTTTTCTCTTTTCCATATCCTTTTCATTAATATGTACATTATTTAATGCAATTCTTCTCCATCATACTTTAAAAGTCCTACGTTAATGCTGTCTTTCCTTACGGATTTCTTTTATTTCTTCTTTCGTCGGCACTTCGTGCGGTATTTCCATCTCTTCATTCTCTGCTTTAAACATCTCTGTTTGTCAAATCCTTAAAACATTTCGTTCACGTCTCCATATATTGATTGTCATGTTCAGACAGTATCCCTTCTTCATTTTTAATTCCAGTGCTCTTTTCTTTATATACTTTGCTTTGTTCAACTATCCTTTTACAATAATTTTGTATTTTTATACGAATCTTTTTCTATTTGCTTTAGATTGTTTTTTATAGTTTAACTTTGTTTTGCGCTTGGAGAGAAGGTTGCTTTGGTAAAAAGAATAAGTGTAGCTTCAAGATCCTGTACTTCAATACATGTATGATATTCCCCTTATCATATGTCTTTAAGTCAACTGCATCAATTTTCCCTACAACAGCATCGGTGAAAATTAAAAAATACGATATTCTTCCAATGTTTGACTATTAAAATCTGCATTGTCGAAGGAAAACTGGAAAATACAATAATGTTTCAATTTTAGCGGGGAATGTTATATGGCTTATATTTCAAAGCGAACGGATTCCGAATAAGGGGCATAAATTCTAAAAGAATAAAACACGTTGATCAACTCTTAAGTTGCATATTTCCTATGAATAAATTCTGGCGGTCCCACGAGGAAAAATGATATCGACCTTGCTGCACAACTGATGCAATGTGCTATAGTAATTAGTAATTTTTTAATCCATTTTTCTGTAGTTGCATTTTTTGCACAATTTCCAGACTAGAGATTTAGATATGGATGATTCGACATCTTGAAAAAAGTTGTCTGAAGGTGGATACTCTATGGTGTGGTAAACCATAAAGCACACAACTTCTGCTATAATCTCACTAGTTCGATCAATCACACGATCTCTTTCTCCTTCTGATGAGCTTTTACGATTACTGTACCAAGAATCTGACAATATTTTGATCCCTTAGCCACGAAGACACATCGGTGGCTTATTAGGAGAAATGGCTATTATTACACCATCTTCATACTTCTTCAACAGCTGTGTGTATCCAGTGACAATTCAGTGGAGAAGAGCATCACTCACCTTTCTGTTAGTATTGAGGCAAAAGTTGCTGGTAATCTCCTGTCGATTGTGTTTTATTTTAGAGCTAATATGCATGGGGTTCATATTGCTTATATTTTCTTGTCGTTAAATAACATACGATATAGTGAATATGTTACAGAAACATTCCAACAGTTCCAACCATATTGTTTTGCTTCACGCGGTGATGACCCCGACTCATTTCATTTATAGGCCTTCGATGCTATCAAAAACCCGACGACATCGAGTCTGATCATAAATTTATTGAGATTGGATTTTTCTTACTCATTGTTTAACAGCGTTAACACTCATATTTGTCGATAAATATCTCCGAATAACACCGGCTTATTTGAACCCTACACCTATCTCACTTGCCATTTTGTTACTACAGTAGAGCAACCTGATGTCGTGATAATCAATTAGAATATTATAATGTCAAATTTATTTGGCTCAAAGCAATATTAACATACATGTCAATTAGTAGGCAAAAGTTTTTAAAACCCCCTCGTACATGTAATTAATTTTTTTATTAGAAATGTTTAAATTCCAATATGTTATGTTGTGTGAAGACGTTTTATCTATTATAGAGAGATTTAAATATATTTTTTTATAATTATTAATAATTTTGAAACTGTTGTTAAAATGAACAAACTTTACAAGTGCTGTTATTTTGCACAGTCTCTGTACTTCCTACTCACTATGGTTACCTTCTTCGGGTTTGATAGATAGATTTATCTTGTTTGCTTGTTTTTAACATTTGATAGGCTGCTATCTAGAAACATATCTATAAAATTTAGGGCGTGGCAGGATTTCTGACCCTTTAATATTTTTGGGTGGCTAGCGGTTAATTGCTTTCCTATTGACTATCCACAATCCACAATCTATTGTCTGCCCTGCCTCTCATCCGACCGGTCACCGTTTCTCCGTCCCGCACCAGAGCCCATGTTTTCACGCCCATATTACCCAGCCGTTAATGGCCGGTCGCCCTCTCACCCGCAGTTATGTATTAACAACATAGTTCCATCGCACTAATTTCACGGCGCGCCATCTTGTAACAAAGCATTCAGCTGGCTTACTAATTTAAAATGGTTTCAAATGCTGGTTAAAAATGAAGAAAGTGCTCTAATTAAACTTGATCATGAGGATACAAAAGGGAATGCAAAACTTTTTTGACTGTACAGGATGCTACTAAAGGAATAAATTGCAGTTTAATACGCTATAGATTTCAGATAATTTGAAGGTAAAAATAGGACCGACGACGATTCTGCTTTATAGATTCTTTATCGTCTACTAGGATAAATAAGAATATTTTAGTGTATCTGTATATGGTGTCTTGATTCAAAATAATAAAGAGAGCAGAGGAGCTTAAACTGAATATTTTGAGGCAAGGAAATGTCTATTTCAAGAGCGACAAATGTACTTTTGGCCTAACCCGCAGTTCACTACTATCTTCTTATTCTGGTGTATAAAGTCTTTGCCCAACATCCATCTCTATGTGGCTTTGAATAATCCAATTTCTCGTAAGCTTCTATAACAAAAATGTACATTGCGAATCAACAAACCTTACCAAGGACACGTAACACGCTTTAGTGTTGTTTTGCAAGCTAGCGTCACCAGACGTCGACCCGGTAGGTATTTCTTATGAAAATCAAACCAGTTTACAAAAATTTTCCTCTAACGAATTTTTCGATTTTGTGAACCCGAAATTGGTATTTTTGATTGATGTTTCTATATTTCAAAATACTCTGTTTTACTCCCTTTACTCTGTATTATTTCGACCCAATAGATGCCAGATGCCCTGAATATGGTCTACAACATTTGGTAACACTTAAAAAAAAAGAAATGTTCAACCAGAGTTTTATAAAAAACAAATCAAAATTTTGTTGAGGTTTTCCCCCAAACGTTAATTGAGAACTTACTAGCTACATATTGACTTAATAGAATGTTTCTACCAGTCATTTGCTTTATGCGATCTGCTCCTTGAAGAATCAGTTTTTCTATAGAGCTTTTCTCGGCTTGTATGTCCAAAGTATTATTTTGTGCGATAGTTCTTTTCACTTTATTTATAATGGAGAGGCTTTCTTTATGTTAGACATAGTATTTCTGTCTAGGATCATATTTCAAAGTTGTCGATCTTGTTGCAATCGTTTGCTCCATTCGTTCAAGACTCTGTTCCATATGTTGGTACACAAGTCCTTTATACTTTGCTTTTTGTGTCTATTGGAAACTTTATTTAGTCTAGTCGTTACGTTTCTAACCACGTGCATCCTCCCTCTAATTTTTTGTTCATCCAATTGCTTTCTCCGATATGTTGTTTCTTTGATCTACAATCTTGACGATTTTCTAGTATTTATATGTAATTCATAAGCTTGAGTTTCTTTTCCAAGTTTTCTTATGAAATTCTCCTCAGACTGGCTCGGCCGGACAACGCCGTAAGCAAATTTCGGGGTTTTTCTCTTATTCAGTTTCTGTCGATATGAAATAAAATTGGTGACAGAATACTCCTTTGTCTAATTCCTTTTTCAACTATGAACTAATGGCTTAAATATCCATTTCTTGTCCGGATCCTTGCTTTATTACCTTTGTATAGATTTCTAATCCTCTGTACCAAATGAACGAATACTTCCATTTTGAGTAGAACATCTAAAAGCTGTTTCTGTAGTATACTACTGAAAACCTATAATGTATTACGTGGGATAGAATTTTGCTGCTTAGAACTTGTCATTTTCTATAATTTAATTATTAAAAATACCCAGATAGCAAGCCTGAATTAGGCATTTGGTTAATTACATTTTTATTGTGGGTTTCTTTTTTAACATAATATTAAATATCAGTTCATTTTGTCAACTGTGTTGGTGGTTATTCATGATTGAATGACAAGTTCTGGAAAATAAAGTTTTATCTTCAATCTACATGTAGGCTGCATGTCACTTTGCAATACTTTTGGATTCAATAAGCAGTTGACCAATTGTTTGTAGATGTATGCATTTTCATACTATGATATTTAATTGTGGAGAGTTATGTGCTTTTCTCTAAGGTATTTTCTTACAAGTGTGGTCCAGTTTTATATTTAGATCACCGCAGACAAAAATGTCTTTATTTTTCATATATAAATGGCTTCTTCCGTGGTCTATGTCTTGTTAATCTACAACAAAGCAAGCAGATGTACCCACACTACCTCGATGCCTTCGCACGATAATTTAGGTAATGGTAGTATCGTCTTCCTTTATCATTAACTGTACAGTCATTGGTTGTACAAATAGATTTATAAAGCTTAACTTACATTTTTAAAACAGAAAATAATATAATTTATAAATAAATTAAAGAGAAGCGGTGACAATTGCTTCCTTGCAGAACACCGGATGTTACACTAATACTATTTGAGTAAGAGTTACCTACAGTAACTTAAAAATATACCACTACAATAATTAGCTTTAGTTTATAAACAAGCAAATCATGGTTTTCAAAACAGTGGGGTACAAAATATTTTCAAATAATTTTGGAGCTATTGGTATCTTTGTGGAGAGGTGATAATTTTTACGTCATTTTTGTTCCCTTTCTTATGAATGGGAATTACAAAACTAAATTTTCAAGTGCTAGGAAAAATTCCAAAATTAAATGATGCATTAAGCAATAGATGAAGTGGTTTTATGAGTGCAAACCTACATTTATTTAAAAAAGATAACAGATGTATCACCAGGACTTTTAGTTTTATTTGATTTCAATTGTTGTAGTGATTTCAAGTCCCAATTTCACTTTTAAAAATAGAAAAATTATTTAAGCGCATCGTGTTATTGTATTTGATATACGTAAACTCAGCAATATTTCATTTTATGTAACGGGTCCAAAAAGTCGACGAAATTGTTTTCAATAGTCAGAGTATTGTTACTAGCTTCACCTTCGTAACACAAAGAAGAAGGAAATAAATCGTTCTCGTTTTCATTTATGTAGGACCAAAAACTGTTAGGGACTGATCTGGAGTAACTGTTATCTATGTTAATCTGTATTTTATTTTCGTTATTCAAAAGTATGTTTATAGTATGTGCTCTATAAGATCCGGTAGATTCTCTGATTTTCTTATTTAGATTAAACGTCATATTTATTATTTAGTTATTCGATTTCCTCACATCTGTCGTTTGACCACTTGTCTTTTGCTTCCTGTATTTTTCTACCGATCGTCTGTTGTGTTTGTATGTTTCAATATTTTTGTTTTCTTCTTTCTTCTGTTTTTCCATAAGATGGTATATTTCATGTCATCCATTCTTTATTTTTTACGTCTTTTGACTTTACTTTCTCTGTGAGTTTGGCTGTTTGATTAACTTCTATAATTTTTATTTTAGTATTGTTCTTCTTTATTTCTTGCTTTACACCACACATTTCGCCCGACAATCTTCGTTCTATATGCATTTTATGTTTGGACCTTAAAGGATTTCTCTACGTGTATTTGTACGGTGTTTTTATTTTTGATAATTTTTATTTTGCTATAAATGAGTTATAATCAGCTAAAATACTATTTCTAATCCTTTTGTTGATTCGAGTGTAGTCTATCTAACTTCTAATTATGTTATCAAGTATATGAGCTAATGACATCCATGTATAGAGTTTTTAGGTGATAATTTAAAGAAAGTATTGATTGCTATCAACTTTTCTTAATGGAAAAATTATAGGAGACGGTCTCGGCGCTCTTTCTTGTACCTAGTACATATTTTTAGAGTAAAATTTGTGAAATCGGACACTAAAAATGAACCTGCCGAATTCCAATCGGTTCTCTGCACAATTTTGTAGATATATACGTAGGAATACTAATAAAATGTTATAAACAAATCAATTTTACACACTTTTTTCAAATTACAATTTCTCCGGAAATACACTATGAAAGTTAACGAAACATTCAGGGTAGATTTGTGAACAGTAATAGAAATAATCGCAGAAAAGAATTTTCAAAACCCAAGATTTGTTTATAAATAATTAATTTTTAATAAATAATTGAAAAATTAAATAACTTCTCGTAGGGTTAGAAAAAAATCTTTAAACTGTAAAGTTCTCTATACTCTAAGCTACACCTAAGCAGAAGAAAATTACTGCATTTCTCATGGGAAAAGAATTTATTGATGTTTTAGTGGAAGGGTAAGTGCGCAAGGTCTGGCACAAAACGACTCGCCCTGGGTGGTCTATTTTACCGACTCCCTTTTCTGTCGTTGCAACCCATGAAATGAATATTCTCAATTAATTGAGAGTGATAAAATGTTTATTATTTTACATAAATATTCATATAAATAATATACATGCCTATACATTCCCCTTACGTTTCAGATATATTTGAGAAAATTTTACAATGCGTAGTAGTTGAATTCAATATTTTATATATTTTTCATTTAATTCCTTTATATCAATTGAAAGAGCAACTCGCTAATAACATGTAAAACAATTTTCAATGTGGAAAACGAAAAATTATGGCAAGTAAACGGCGGCACGTGGTCTAACCTGGTGGCGCGCGACCTCGCACGTACTGCTAGTGTATAAGTTCCGGCTGCCGCGAGGCAGCGAGACTGTTCCACTAAAACATCAATAACTTCTTTTCCCATGGAAAATGCAGTAATTTTCTTTTGGGTAGGTGTAGCTTAGAGTATAAGGAACATTATAGTTCACAGATTTTTTCTAGCCCTACGGAAGTTGATTAATTTTAATTGTTTATAAAAATTAATTAATTATAAACAAATCCCGGGTCTATGAAATTTTTTCTGCGCTTACTTCTATTACTGTTCACAAATCTACCCTGAAAGTTTCGTTAACTTTCATCTTGTATTTCCGGAGAAATTGTAATTTGAAGAAAAAGGCGTGTAAAATTGATCCGTTTATAAGATCGCCAAAAATTCGAATTTTGAGAAAAATTTTTGTATTTTCTGCTTATATATCTACAAAATTGTGTAGAAAACTATTTGGAATTCGCCAGGTCCATTTTAGTGTCCGATTTTACAAATTTTGACTCCTGATTACATCTTCATATCGACCTTTTACTATCTTGGCGTTTAAATAACCAATTATTACATTTCTTTTATGTTTTTAAATTTATAATACTCTCTTATTAAGCCGCGGTGGTCTAGTGGATAGGTCGCTAGTCTACGAAACCAAGAGTTTTGGGTTCGAATCCCGCTCTCGCCAATTCAATCGGGACATTTTACGGCCCAGCTTGACATAGGCTGCAATAAATGAGTACCTGGAGGTCAAACTCTGGGATAATAATAGGCGGTCGGTACGTAGCGCTAGCCACGTTACTACCCTTGTGTACCGTAGGCTCTAGATTGTAGCAGACCTGTCCTGTTACGACCCCAAAGGACCTTCAAGGCCTGTTACGGGGAACTATTATTATTATACGCTCTTATTGACCAATACTGCAACTCTGTTTTGATGTTTATCATTATTTCCGGAGTAACATATTTTGCTATTATTGGTATTATATTCTCCTAATACCTTCCAGCGCATCTCACTTATTCCAAGAATGTTCCTCATTAGTATTTTCACTTTGTTTATTGCGTTTTCAAGTGTTGTTGCTACGCATAAAGTTCTAACATTCAAAGTTTCGATTTTTAGGGCTGACCCGCGGATTATATGCACCCTCTGACCATTTAAGCTCTGCCGGGAGCTGAGGGCTTCTTCATTATAGTTTTCAGCTGTTGATGATTTTTCTTGGGAATATGAATTAGTGGGGTAGTTTTCCGTTGCTTTCTGCACCACTGTTATGTTCCCGTACAAATATGTCCTATCTCTGCTAATATATGTTTAGGTATGTCTGTTCCTGTACACGTGACTTCCACTTGTAACTTATAGTAGTGGTTCAGCTTTCACTACCAGAGGAATGCTTATTTACTGGCGGCATTACTCCCCATGTCACATCAGCGTTGTTAAACATATGAAGTATTTCCTTGGCTAATCTTTCTCGAAGATTAATCACTTCGTTTTGTTGGTGATGCCGTTATTTGGTCGGAAACTCCTAATTAAGTATTCGCAGCTAACCTCCATATCTGGAGGCCGTTTACTATCCGCCACCTGTGACCCCGCTGGTAACCTATAACTTAGCCCCAACACTTTTCTATATGCTATTGCAATGTTTTTAATGTTATAAACGCGCGCTATTGATTTGCACACTTGGAGTTAGTAACATTTGAAAATCAAGCAGTTCTATCGACTGTTAACTGTTAGTAGTATTTAGGTTATATTTTCTTTGTTCTATGTTAGTTCCACGTGGGCTTTATTCTCACTTTAAAATGTTCTATTGCATTATTGTTGTTTTATTACAGATGTAATGAGTAGTATAGTGTAATTATACTGGCATTAGGTTAGGTATTGAAAATAGTAAGAGTAGTAATGAACAATGCAATATTCTAGTTGTAATTCAAGTGCTTACTATTACTCGTTTGTATATTTGAAATCCATCATTAATGTTATTCTTTATTACTATTACCTTACAAAAGTAATTATGTATTAGATCATTTATATATTTATAATAATATGAGAATCCAAACTGCATGTATCATCATAAAATATTACATTTGCCAACAATTATAATAAAAGAATAGTTTGATTGAAACATATTATACAATAATCAACAATTTTGAAGCATTCTTTGTTAGCTCAGAAATGGTAAAGTTTTATTAGATGTTGATAAGTTGTTTAATATTGAATAACCTTTAGCTTGGCGATTGAGCAATATTGTAGTGTGCGGTTATAGTGTCACCCCGATTACTATGCCCTCCAAGATTAAACCACAACAGTCCTTCCTACTACAAAGCTTAAATAATGGTTAAATTAAAGTCAAATAACAAAATCTGTTTCCAAGTATAACAAAATTTAAATACAAGTTTATGTTATGCAGTTAGTGGAACCTCAAAAATCATGTGCATTTTCAATTTGTTTTAAATGGTCGTGGCGGGACTGTAAAATTTTATTCTGCCGAAGTAAAATATGTGCATGTCGCTTTGACCCAAAGTCATTTTATTCTTGTAAAATGCTCCTTTCCATCTAGCCCAAACAATAAATATTGCGTACATATGAAGTGTGGCAGAAAAATAATGAGACTGGCAACGCTACGCTGTCGTCCTTGATAGAGCACGTGTATAACTACCCTCCCATAGCTCAGTGCGAGTTTCAAACTCGTTCCGTTAACTACGTGATTTTTGTGACTGCTATTAGTGAAGTTGTATTTTGGTTGTGCGTCACGCAAAATGGAACAGCGGAATTTCAGGGAGGCCTTCAACTTCGAAAACCGACGAAAACATCGAACGTGCGAACACTCTTGTGAGATCAGGCCGTCGTTTAACATTAAGAATGTTGAATGAACAATTAAATTTAAACTGATTTACCGTTCATCAAATTTTCACTGAACATTTGCACGTGAAAAAGGGACCTTGAAAAGGCATTCTTGTGGTTCCCCAGCCCCCCGATTCACCTGACCTCAGTCCCTGTGACTTTTCCTTTTTCCTAAACTGAAAAATGTCCTCAAAGGACGTCATTTTGGGACTTTAGAAAACATCCAAAAGAGTGTAACGAACATACTGAAGACCATGCCGGTTGAAGACTTCCAGCGCTGCTACCAACAGTGGGAACAACATTTCGATCGGTATGTAGCTGCCCAAGGGAACCACTTTGAAGGGGATAATATTGACGTTTGAAAAAATAAAACTTTGGTAAATAAAAAATCATTACTTTTCTGCCACACCGCGTACATAGATAATCCTCAATTTTCCTTCACAATACGATACAAGGTTTGAATTTAATAAGCTATTGTGATACAAATTTAAAACAATTGTTTTTGTTTTATGCTTTTTGTTTCACTAAATTTTAATGTAGACATCTCTGCTGCGATATTTTTCTCACCCCTTCTGTTTATGTTTTGCCAGATCTTTCTACTATATTCTTTCCATCTCAGTATAAATGTATTGTTATATACTCCTTTTCGTTTTCTGAAACAGCATTGACTGTCTTTTGTGTTGTAATTTTTCTGTTAATTTTAATTTTGGCATCCTCACCCATATCTTGCATAATATCTTTACTTAAGGTTATTTCTTTGTCATTGTTATAGATTCTCTTACCACATTTCTGTATAGTGGCATTATCATTCCCATCCACAAACCTGCTGGCGTACTTTTAATATTCATGATATTCATTAATATTTATATTTTTCCTTCCTGCCTCCCTTATTTTTTATCACTTCTAGTTTTATTTAATCTTTTCTGCTAATTTTTAACCTTATCTTTTGTATCACATTTTCAGTTTTTTTTCTTTATTTGTCGCTGTGTTGTTTTACTCATTGCCATTTCCACTTTTTTACTTACGTTATTCTCTAATACTCCCTTGACGCGTTGCTCCCATATTATTAATGTGTGTTTTTCTTTGTGATTTTCGATAAATTGTCCTTCATCTCGTTTCCAAACTCCACCTACTTCTTTTGTTTTGCTTTTTATTTCTTCTCTAAATTTTTCATTTTAACTTTATATTTTTAATGTTTTCTGGTTTAGGTTTAGAAGTATATATTATTTTTCTTTTGTTCTGTTTTTTGTTTTAGTTCGTCAGTACACTAAGCAATTTTCTTTATATTCTTATTAACTACTTTTGATATTCTACAACTTTCTTCAACTGCTTGTAGCATACTTGGCTTTAGATTATTCAATTTTTTCGATCTCCTTTTCTTTGTATTTTATTTAATTTAATTTGTATTCGTCTCCCTTTCAATCAGTAGCTTTTAATATTTTTTATTATTACTTTTTTCTATACATCTTTTCAATTTACTAATAATAATCTATTTTATCTTGATTGCCCTTCTGGTGTGTGTTTATGAATTTGGTATTAAAATTTAGAATTTATTATTAATAAATTATTTTAGGCATAATACTATTATTTTATTTCTCTTGTTGTTCTTTGTTATTTCTCTGAGTTCATAAATATTCCTTATATCTAAAAATTGCAACTGCTTCATTTTCGTTTCTTCTACTACTTCTTCTGTTTCTTTTCACGTTAAGCTCTTGATGTTTTATGCATACATTTTGATACACTTTTTATTTGTTATCGATTATTTGCGCTTTTGCCTTTTTGATGTATTCGACTTTCGTATCTTATTTGATTTTCATCGCTTTTCCATTGTCATCATTCAAGTTCTTTGTATATTTTGTTTTCTTATCTGTTTGAATTTTTTGTTTTTGTTTGTTTCATTACTCCTTTTCGTTTTTACACCAGAAGCATTATTCTTCTTCGATAGTTATCTTTTCATGTCCCACTTTTGCTCTCCTTTTTCCTGCATTTTGTGATTTTTAACTTGCATTTGTATGTTCCGTTTCTTCCAAGTCATCATTTTCGATATAAAGATTTTTCTTTTTAATTTTTATAACTCATTACTTATATGTTCACTATGAAATCTTTTATTTCTGATATTTTTATCGATACTTTGGTCTGTCTTTTACGTGTTGTCACTATTTATTCCTACTTCACGTCCAGTTACTTTAGAAATTAAATTGCTTCTCGTTGTTTATTTTGTTGGTAAAATATTACACCTTTAACTACTACATTACAACTCTCTTATTGTTTCTATCGTTCTGAGTTTGTCTTTAAATTTTTCGATTCTACAGCTATTTTTGCCGTTCGACTATTTGTTTTGCTTTTTATTTTTTCTCTTATGTCACTGATTTCTTCGACGTTCAATTTTATTTTTTATCGCCTATTTCATCAGTTTCTATATTATATTTAAATGTTTAATTTTTTTAAAATTTTTATTTGCTATTGTTATTAATTAGTTAATCGATGGTTCAATTACTTTTTGGTTTTACTTAAAGTTCCTCTTTACTGTTCCCTAATCCCCTGTCTCTTTTATTGATTGTTACTTGATAGCCGCTACCATTCTATTTACACTAACTGAATTTGTGTTCATTAACTGCTTTTCAACTTAAATGAATTTTAAAATTAATTCTCATTGTGTTTTTTAAAACTGTCATAATTAATCAATTGATGGGTCAAGTAGTATTTCGATTAAGTTCTGCAATTGTTTTTTTTATGATTGTTAAAATAACAAAGCCAATACATTCCACTCAACAAGTTTGTTGTATGTGCGTGGCCTACAACAATATTCTCAGGCCTTGAATTTAGCCGTTTGCTTGTAACCCAGCTCAACTCAGTTCACTATAGCATAGCCAAAATTTACTTTGCTTTTTTGATGAGTTATTTGATACGTATTTCTTTAAGTCTTTGCTACGTGATCGAGATACTAGAAACGTCACCTTAGGACCGTTCCCCCCGCATGTCGGACATACGGCGACGTTCCGCAATCGCTAAATTTCTAGGAACTGCATAGTAAAGAACTTGCTTATCAATTACATTACTATAAAAGATAATACTAATATAGGACGCAAGTTATTGGACAAAAATGCCTTTATAACAAGAAACTTTATTTATCGTGATAAATTCTTTTACACACACTGACTTATTTCACGCGTAATACAATAACGTTAGTTCTAATACTAACAATAAGCTGTACCCGTAAAACCATAATAAAAAGCCTAGCTAAATTCGGGCATTGTTATTTAAACAGACACTACAATTTGCTACAAATATCAATCTGTTTTGCATATGGATATCTGCTTTATCGGAGGTGATAAACCTAAACAAAGAAATTTCCATTTGTACCGCGGCGGTCTGTAAGTTTAAACAAATTTGAATTATCAAGCTCTAGTACATGCGCTTTCTGTAGATTTGGAGGGAGAACTTTTATGCGTATTCTTGATGTACATCAATGGCTTTAGTCTTGTTCGCGCCACGACTTTGTACACATTTTGATATACAAAGACCCGTTTGTATAGGTCCTGCCGTTTTATTGTTACAGTTTTAAGTGTTTATTACTAAACAAAGAATTTACCGTTTGTACCGCGGCGGCCTGTAACTTTAAACAGATTTCAATTATCAATCTCTAGTACAGGCGCTTTCTGTAGATTTGGACGGAGAACATTTATGCGTCTTCTTGATGTACATCAATGGCTTTAGTCTTGTTCGCGCCACGACTTTGTACAGATTTTGATATACAAAGACACGTTTGTATAGGTCCTGCCGTTTTATTGTTACAGTTTTAAGTGTTTATTACTAAACAAAGAATTTACCGTTTGTACCGCGGCGGCCTGTAACTTTAAACAGATTTCAATTATCAATCTCTAGTACATGCGCTTTCTGTAGATTTGGAGGGAGAACTTTTATGCGTCTTCTTGATGTACATCAATGGCTTTAGTCTTGTTCGCGCCACGACTTTGTACAGATTTTGATATACAAAGACCCGTTTGTATAGGTCCTGCTGTTTTATTGTTACAGTTTTAAGTGTTTATTACTAAACAAAGAATTTACCGTTTGTACCGCGGCGGCCTGTAACTTTAAACAGATTTCAATTATCAATCTCTAGTACATGCGCTTTCTGTAGATTTGGAGGGAGAACTTTTATGCGTCTTCTTGATGTACATCAATGGCTTTAGTCTTGTTCGCGCCACGACTTTGTACAGATTTTGATATACAAAGACACGTTTGTATAGGTCCTGCCGTTTTATTATTACAGTTTTAAGTGTTTATTACTAAACAAAGAATTTTCCGTTTGTACCGCGGCGGCCTGTAACTTTAAACAAATTTCAATTATCAATCTCTAGTACATGCGCTTTCTGTAGATTTGAGGGAGAACTTTTATGCGTCTTCTTGATGTACATCAATGGCTTTAGTCTTGTTCGCGCCACGACTTTGTACAGATTTTGATATATAAAGACCCGTTTGTATAGGTACTGCCGTTTTATTATTACAGTTTTAAGTGTTTATTACTAAACAAAGAATTTGCCGTTTGTACCGCGGCGGCCTGTAACTTTAAACAGATTTCAATTATCAATCTCTAGTACATGCGCTTTCTGTAGATTTGAGGAGAACTTTTATGCGTCTTCTTGATGTACATCAATGGCTTTAGTCTTGTTCGCGCCACGACTTTGTACAGATTTTGATATATAAAGACCCGTTTGTATAGGTACTGCCGTTTTATTATTACAGTTTTAAGTGTTTATTACTAAACAAAGAATTTGCCGTTTGTACCGCGGCGGCCTGTAACTTTAAACAGATTTCAATTATCAATCTCTAGTACATGCGCTTTCTGTAGATTTTGAGGGAGAACTTTTATGCGTCTTCTTGATGTACATCAATGGCTTTAGTCTTGTTCGCGCCACGACTTTGTACAGATTTTGATATATAAAGACCCGTTTGTATAGGTCCTGCCGTTTTATTATTACAGTTTTAAGTGTTTATTACTAAACAAAGAATTTTCCGTTTGTACCGCGGCGGCCCGTAACTATAAACAAATTTCAATTATCAATCTCTAGTACATGCGCTTTCTGTAGATTTGGAGGGAGAACTTTTATGCGTCTTCTTGATGTACATCAATGGCTTTAGTCTTGTTCGCGCCACGACTTTGTACAGATTTTGATATATAAAGACCCGTTTGTATAGGTACTGCCGTTTTATTGTTACAGTTTTAAGTGTTTCTTACTAAACAAAGAATTTTCCGTTTGTACCGCGGCGGTCTGTAACTTTAAACAAATTTCAATTATCAATCTCTAGTACATGCGCTTTCTGTAGATTTTGAGGGAGAACTTTTATGCGTCTTCTTGATGTACATCAATGGCTTTAGTCTTGTTCGCGCCACGACTTTGTACAGATTTTGATATACAAAGACCCGTTTGTATAGGTCCTGCCGTTTTATTGTTACAGTTTGAAGTGTCTATTACTAAACAAAGAATTTTCCGTTTGTACCGCGGCGGTCTGTAACTTTAAACAAATTTCAATTATCAATCTCTAGTACATGCGCTTGCTGTAGATTTGGGGGGAGAACTTTTATGCGTCTTCTTGATGTACATCAATGGCTTTAGTCTTGTTCGCGCCACGACTTTGTACAGATTTTGATATATAAAGACCCGTTTGTATAGGTACTGCCGTTTTATTGTTACAGTTTTAAGTGTTTCTTACTAAACAAAGAATTTTCCGTTTGTACCGCGGCGGTCTGTAACTTTAAACAAATTTCAATTATCAATCTCTAGTACATGCGCTTTCTGTAGATTTGGAGGGAGAACTTTTATGCGTCTTCTTGATGTACATCAATGGCTTTGGTCCTGTTCGCGCCACGGCTTTGTACAGAATTTGATATATAAAGACCCGTTTGTATAGGTCCTGCCGTTTTATTGTTACGGTTTTAAGTGTTTATTACTAAACAAAGAATTCTCCGTTTGTACCGCGGCGGTCTGTAACTTTAAGCAAATTTCAATTATCAATCTCTAGTACATGCGCTTTCTGTAGATTTGGAGGGAGAACTTTTATGCGTCTTCTTGATGTACATCAATGGCTTTAGTCTTGTTCGCGCCACGACTTTGTACAGATTTTTATTATACAAAGACCTGTTGGTAAAGGTCCTGCCGTTTTATTGTGATAGTTTTAAGTGTCTATTACTAAACAAAGAATTTTCCATTTGTACCTCGGCGGTCTGTAAGTTTAAACAAATTTCAATTATCAATCTCTAGTACATGCGCTTTCTGTAGATTTGGAGGGAGAACTTTTATGCGCCTTCTTGATGTACATCAATGGCTTTAGTCTTGTTCGCTCCACGACTTTGTACAGATTTTTATTATACAAAGACCTGTTGGTAAAGGTCCTGCCGCTTTCTTGTTACAGTTTCAAGTGTCTATTACTAAACAAAGAATTTTCCGTTTGTACCGCGGCGGTCTGTAACTTTAAACAAATTTCAATTATCAATCTCTAGTACATGCGCTTTCTGTAGATTTGGAGGGAGAACTTTTATGCGTCTTCTTGATGTACATCAATGGCTTTAGTCTTGTTCGCGCCACGACTTTGTACAGATTTTGATATATAAAGACCCGTTTGTATAGGTCCTGCAGTTTTATTGTTACAGTTTTAAGTGTTTATTACTAAACAAAGAATTTTCCGTTTGTACCGCGGCGGCCTGTAACTTTAAACAAATTTCAATTATCAATCTCTAGTACATGCGCTTTCTGTAGATTTGGACGGAGAACTTTTATGCGTCTTCTTGATGTACATCAATGGCTTTAGTCTTGTTCGCGCCACGACTTTGTACAGATTCTGATATATAAA
>JARFIY010000175.1:0-88900 GCA_036346155.1 Sinelater perroti | reverse complement strand
GAAGCCATTTCGTTAGTCCGCCAAGCTCGAAAAATCGGCCACCTCCGTCGTTCGAAGCCGCGCCTCCGCCTCCGCCTCCTCGCAATTTTACAAGCCGACAAAGTTTGAGCTACTACTTGGTTGACATAAATGTCTTTCCTGTAGAACCACTTTTCTCAAAGGCGTTCTGGATTTCCAACCATCTCATTCCCTTCCCAAATCACTCGCAGTTGGTGGAGAAGTGTGTTCAAGCTCAAAGCTAAGCTCATAACTTTTGACTACGCTCGCAATGGGTAGTTTCTCATTAAGGATTTTAATATTTACTGTATGTTATCTATTATAACAATAAAATAAATCAGTTGTTTTGTAAGCTGTTAAGTAGCATTTTGAGGACCAAAACCTCTCATGTGTCCCTCCCGTAAATTTCCACTGTGCGTTGACGGTATAGTAATTTAGTGGGTGCGTAACCCCTCTGGGGCGGCAACGCCCACCTGAAGGTGTGGCTACCTAGTGACAGCTGATGAGACTACGGAAATTATTCTTCCCAAAATCTTTGAATCGACCTGATTTGACCTTAAACTCATCAGATCGCCTCCAGAAATTCTTTTTAATAAGGAGGCATACGTGGGTGAATGCATTCATTTACACATCGATGAGGAAGATTAAAAACAAATGTGTATTTTATCTTAAAACTTTTATTCAGAAAATACTTCTTTTCCTTTTAGCAAATTTCTTGACTATGCCTTCAAAAGAAATACTACTTAAAAACTTCTTCTTCTTAAAGTACCTTACTCATTA
Organism: Sinelater perroti; assembly: GCA_036346155.1. Lineage (NCBI taxonomy): Eukaryota > Metazoa > Arthropoda > Insecta > Coleoptera > Elateridae > Sinelater > Sinelater perroti. Next base: position 88,123 of record JARFIY010000175.1, on the reverse strand, counting down.
TTGAATGTTGGCAACAATCGAGACAAAATTTTGTCTATCTTTAGTGTCTCTTATCAACTCATGTGTACTCATGTGGGTCCAATCTCTAATGTTCTTAAGCCAGGAGCATCTCCTGCGACCTTGCCCTCTTTTGCCTTTAACTTTTCCTTCCATAATGAGCTGCAATGTATTGTATTTGTCATTCCGATATAAATGTCCAAGATAAGCTGTTTTTCTCACTTACTCTCGATAAATATAATAAATAAAAGTGCGAGGCCAATTATTTTTTCCTGTTTTAACATTAATCTCAAAAAGCTCGTCAATCTCTTAAGAGCTGAAAAGAATCGTTCTTTAGTGCAGAAAAATATTTCTTAGAGCCATGACAATAATGGAGAAGTAAACTCTATATCCCATGATTTCAATAAATTTCAAATTAGAAGTTTTTGTGATTGTAATTGTATTTTTAGTTTGGTATTCTTATCTTCTTTGTTAACACTTTTATTAATTCTTAGAAATACTGCTAAATGCTCAAATTCTTAAGAAAATATTTTATCTAAATCAGAAACCTATTTTCCAATAGTTGGTTTGCCCCCTCTGTCGTCATTTTCAATTCGAATAATTTTTCATAGACTTCCAAAATCTTTATTTATTTCTGGTATGTATTATTTTTTGTTGATCTGCAAAGAATCAAATTTGTAATTTCCATTTTTGTCTTTACCAAAAGGATCATTTAGCTTCCTCGTTCTTTTAATATGCTTTTTTTTAGTTTTAGGCATCAATTTTGCTGCTTTTTAGCATCTTCGTTTCAAAAGGTGTTTATAAAAACTTTTAAAGTACTGTATAAACTAATGACCTTTGTTGTGTCTGTACTTTCTCTTTGAAGCCTTTCACTTACTTTTCAAAGCTACAAAAACATTATTCCTGAAACATACTATTAATGCCATTTCTAGACTTAATTTTTGCCAATATCACACTTTATACTGTAAGTCCTTAGTCTGACCACTATCTTCAGTAATTTGTGTCAGAGCATCAAGAACCTTCTGGTAGGATTGCATAATGCTTGACTGGCATTGGGTTTCTTAACAAAGTTAAGATATCTCGTCTTTTGATTTAAGTATTAAAAAGCTATAGATTTTGTTGTTTTAAAGAAAATAATGCAACAGAGCTGCTTTTGCAGCTGTAAAACTATTTGAAAGAGTAGCCTCCACAAGGGATGTTATGTGGCCATAATTTACTTTTATTCTAGCCGAAGACCTATACAGCACACAGACATGTTGGGCAGTGTTATAGCTCTGTCTATTTAGACAAAGACCTACAAAATCTACAGTCAACATTACAGCATTGGTCACCTCTTTTCTTTAGGTCCACAGGCAATAAAGGTCAAAATCGTTTAACAGGAGTTTCCCTAGATAGCACATGTCGTACCAAGAAAAGTAGTTGGTCTGTGTGTGACACATTTGGCGTTGAGCCCATAATTATAAAATAATACACACCATTTAAAATCTCTTGGGCAGTATTTGCCATAACTTAGCCTGCTAAATGTATAACAAATTCGTAGTTGTGCTTGATAAAGATGGGGCACATCTTTCTTTATTTATATATTACGCTACATGTTTGACTGTGAAAGAACCAAATTTTGAAATCTCTACATGGCCAAGAAAGTTACTATTTCTTATAAGTCCTAATATATTATTATCGCCATTAAATAGCAGTCTGTGGGACGCTAAAAGCTTCACAACTTTAAGCAACTCTTAAGAAAACAGTTTTCCAATACAAAACTTCTTCCTTGTACTGTTCTGCTATTTTACAATCCGCTCTTTGTAAAACTTGACTTCTACTAAATTTTTTTGAAATACACGCTCTGTGCTTAAAGTTGTTGTTACGACAGTTTATTATACGGTTATTTATTTAACCACTGCTATTCGTTGTATGATTTCTCTTATTCAACTGCTGCGAATGCCGATCTGCTCGGCTGTATAATCAAACCCGCAGTTCTAGAACGAATCAAAATGTTCCAAAATTAGAACTCAAGGGCGCTGCTAAAAATAACATGTATGGTGATTGATCATTCTGGAAAGTTTCTGTGTAATTTTTTGTAACATATTATTTCTTTACAATGTATAATATTTTTAAGAGTTTATTATACGGATTAACAAAAATTTTAATAGTTATAACCTATTAACAGTTTCTCTGATTGAGCTCACTGTTTCGTTTATTTAATTTAAAATTTTGTCCCCTATCTATCCTAGTTCCCTAGGTTGCTGCTTACTCAGTCTATGGTTAATCAAGCCCCTTATCTTATTTGTGTCGAAATGGTAATCTTTTGTTAAATTTGAGACTGTTTGCTTTCTGCTGATTAAATAAACTCCATTAAGTTCAAAAGGGCGCTTACAACTTTTCGAGTTTTGGCGCCTCGAGCACGTGTATAATTGACTTTATTAAAGTTTGGGTTTCCTGAAGTGTTAATAACAACGGTAGACTACGAAGTGTCCGATCGAAATAACAAAGTTAATTATAACAACGACCTTGAGAAATAGACTTACTGCAAATTTTTTCAGAACTAGCATGATATGGAGCAGAAGAGCTTGTTCTCGAAATGTGCTGAATTATTCATTTCGATGACCTACACGTTTTTTATAATTGTTGTAGATATTTAAATGATAATAATTTTAGCAAAAATTTATGGAAAGTTACAAAAATAATTTAATTAAAATAAATTTTAATAAATAATATATAAAGCAAACTTCATTGAAATAATACAAACAATAAATGTAAGATTTTATTGCAAAGTCTATATGCAATACAAATTTATTGACATCAACAGTAAAAACTGTTAATATTGTCTCTGGAAAATACGCAAACTTTAACATGTAATTATGAATTATGCAACCATAATGCTTAGGATATCACATTAATCTTATGTAAATTTGTTACTTGCATTTGAAATAAATATCAATATTTTAAATAGGAGGATACTGAAATAGTCACAGCTATTTCTTTAAAAACAGAACTTAATAATGTATTTTTATAAAGAAGAACTTATTACATCTAAAGTACACTAAAGTAACTTAATTGCTAAAGTTTAGTTTGTACAAGGCGTGCCATTTCATCATCAATACGGACTTTAAAGATTCTATAATTGACCTCGTTGGGATTCAGTATGCGATAAATGAAGATGGGCATTTTGTCAGAAAGTATCCACAGGTTTCTCTCGGCATCAATCTAAAACAGAATAAGATTAAGACTGCGTAAATTCTTTGCTCTACGTTTACCTTTAAATCATTGTGAAAATAAGAGCTTTTGTCTTGGGCGACGGTGCCCAGAGTTTCAGAACTAAGCGGCTTTTGGTGTTCCAGCAGGCAACCCCATCTTTGCTCAATTGAGTCATAAACAGCACTCCAGTTTGCTGATCTAGGTCACTTGCTGAAGATTGAGTTAGCGGTCCCTTGTTTCCTTCAATCTGCAAAAATCAAGATTAGTGATACGTCACTACATAACATTTTTGCAAACCTTAAAGCAGCTGTAGGAGTTGGAATCGGTAGCTACGGTCTTGTTGCGCAATATTTCAGTTGATACCGAGAACTCGTATGTGCTAACTAGCGGATGGAAGTAGAGAGTGCGATATCTGCAAAGCCTTATAATTACTTTTGAATGTGTAAGCTGCACAAACCCGTCATCTTTAACTTCGCTCAAGGCGAGGCCAAAACGCCATCGGTCCACTGGAAGTTGACTCCGCCGATGTTCAAGTCGCCGCTCAAGGGGTCGAAGTGGAAGTAGTTGTGCTGCACTCTCCAAGAGTCGTTGTCTTTCCATGAATAGACCACGATTCCGTATCCGCCCAAATCGGGTATGTAGGCGAAGGCATCGTCGCATTTATCAGCTTGAGAATCGACGACCTAACACATAATTATAGAAGTATTTAGATGGCTAACGCAAACGGCATTTCACAATTTAAACTAATAAACGCAATAAGGTAATCGTTATGTAAAATTTATGTGTGGCCTAATAAATACCAGCCGAATATCTTTTGCAACTCAAAGACCTTTACGTGCAGCACAATTATTTTTATTGGCATCCTAACAAATTGAATTAGCTTTTTTGAAATTATAGAAGTAACGTACTATTCTGCAAAAATAAAAGTTTCTGTAAATAACAACTTTTAAAAATCAATATTTTCTTTAGTCGTCCTTTTTGCTTTTTCTTTTGTATTCTGTTTCACATTTTTTTTTGTATTGAATCATTTTCTTCTATTTTCAATAAGTGACCTAACTACTTTAGCCTACTTTGTCTTACACTAATGTTTAGGATCTTGGTTTTTACACCGTCTCTGTCTTTAACCCTGTCTTAACCCCAAAACCCGTCGTAACATTTGTCTTTTGTATAGTTAATCTATTTTAGATTTTTTGTTGTCACATAGGTTTTTCTCGCGTAAGTTGGGATTGGGGGGACGCGGTGGCTCAGATGGTTTAACCAGTTGGCTCTGTCCTCTAGCCGCGCGCGCGAGTTCGAGTCTCTCCAACCCATGGGTGTGTGTGAATGTCCTAGAATAAGTGCATGGTGGACAAATAAGCCCTTAAGGCTGCAGTGCCTGTAAGTGCAAAAAAGTTAGGACTGATCTGATAATTGTTCGTACAAACTTGTTTTTATTATTCTTAAGACACTTTTGTTTGATAATAAAATGATTTAATACACCTGCACATTTTAAGACACTCAATTTTCTTTCATTTATTCCTTCTTAGTTTCCCTTACTGTATATCTCCACCCCTAAATATGTCACCTTGTTGAAAGTTAGTTGTTTTTTAGTGGTTTTTGTATTTATACTCAAGTTAAGACTCTTTTCTTGTTTTATATTGTCCAAAATCTTTTAAAGTTTTTGGTTTTTGGGCATATTGGTGTCGCCCATCTTCAAACTCCTTTACCATATTTCTCAGCTGCTCTCAGTTCTGGATGTCATTACCAAATATTCCACATACGCCAGAATGTAGTTAAGTTATTTAAAATACTTTTTTGTTATGTCTTTTTGGAAAATTCTTTACGTTGATAATTCTTTAAATTTTTAAATTATTTGTTCTTGTTCTCCTTGCTCTATTTTTGTTTCATTATCTCCACTGCTTGGTTTTCCTTCATACACAACTTCTCTTTTTGTTTTTTAGTCCCATTTTTTCCACTTGATATTTTTTTAATTTGTTGTTTTATGTTTCTATAGAACAGATTTTCTTCATATTTGTATATAATCCTTACAGTACTTCAATATCTTTGTTGATTATATCTATCTTGTTTTTTCTACTGTGTTTTCACTTTGTTTCTCGCTATTTTATACTAACGTTCCGATTTAAGTGTCTGTAACCATTATGTTTTGGCTATTCTATTGCTTCCCTATTTCGCAATTTTGTTTTTGTTTTCTTCATTACTGTCGACCATTTTCTTGCATTTTGATAAGGTTGCTTTTAAAAAGTTCCATTTCTTTTCTACTTCTTTTTTGCTATTATTACTTATTAACTTCTAGCACATTTACATATTTTTTATATTTTCTGTTAAACTATTCTTTGAATTTTTGATGTTGGTTGCTTCGTTGTCATTCTGTTTAGAAAAACTCTGTTTGATCGTACTTTTTATGCCCTTTGAGATCAATGCATCGTTTATCTGGTTTCCGACTTTTCCGTCTGAGAAACACCAAGTTCCTTTTTATTTTTCTTTCAAACATTTTTTTTTATTACCTATTTATTCCCTTGTTTAATTTTATATTTATTATTATTATCTTAATTTTTTTCTTGCTATTCCTTCGATTTTCTTGTTTTTCTTATTATAATGCAGCAAGGAACAAAAACTATTTAAATATTTATTTGTTATTCGTGGTTTTCTGCATTAATAAATTCATCCAATAAGACGATGATCCATAATATCGCATATTTGCATGTAAGGTAAGTTTCTCATAGTATTGCACAGTTGCTCGTCTTTTGGGTCAATATCAAGTAAAGAAAATAAATTTTTCTATATTATTCCCGAGAAAAAGAACTTGTTTTGCGTTTTAAGAGTATGCCTAAAAGCACAATCCTCTTTATAAGTCAGACTAAACAAATTTTATAAATACCCGAGTTCGGAAATTTATAGCAATAATTTTTAAAACCAACAGTTGCACTTTTTCTGATTTCGTACCAAGTAAAGCAACTTTAAATTCTTGTGTAATCATAAAAAAATTACGAAGGTCATTTAGAATTGAGAAATTTTGTTGTTGTCTTATAAATTATAAGATTTTTGGGAATAACAAAACGCCTTTAAAAGTTTATCTTTCAATCCAAATTTTATCTCTAATGACTACTACCATTTAACAAACTGAAGTGTATTAAAAAAATGCTGTAAAATTGAAAAAGTTAATATGACAACTATAACAAGTGCTAAAAAATCTACATTATTGTTCTAAAATTTCTAATCAAGTACTTTTGTCGGTATGTTAATAATAAATATCAAGCCTACTGCACACTATACAAGGTAATCCAAATTAAACTTCAGGATTTGAACGTGGTGAACGTTGAAAATTTGCTTTTGTACAGTTCGTATCTAAACACGTGGTAAAGTCCAATAAAGGGCACTAGGAACACCGTACATATGTAAACTGTGTTTTAGAGGACAACATTTGATGCTGGTTTTTGCAAAACACTTATATTGAGAAATTAAATTTATTTTTCTTTAAATACCTATAGGAATCGTCAAAATTGTCTCATCTGGGACAATAAAAATTCACAAAAACCAGGGAATTCACAGAAATTCACTGTTTAGTGTAAATTGAGGGCTAGAAAAATCATTGAGCTGTACTTTTATGAAGACGAAGCTAGTAACTTCTACTGTCAATGGTATACACTATAAGGAAATGCTAAACAACTTTTTTCAATTAAACTAAGCATTTATCTCGAATAACGTGTGGTTTCAACAAGGCAAAGCTTCAACACACTCAAATAAACATTTATGCCGACATTGTCGAAAACAAATGTTAGTTAACTTTTCCAGAAGCATAATGAGTTTTTTAGTGGAATCAGAAAGTAAATACCTGAATCCATTTTATAAATTAAAAAACTCAAAATTGAAAACAGTGACAGTTTGACAACTTATTCATGAATAAATATGTAAAAGACCAAAACTATAAAATAATGAATCACAGATCTTCTAACACAAAAATTTGTTGACTGTAAATCAATTTTTGTAAGATCCCATTTGGAAACTTTATTGTATTTAGCATATTTAGCTTTGTTTTATAAATTTAATTTGCTTAAAACACTCCTCGGATGCGATGAAAGCATCGCTATTAAAAAGAGCTTGCATTGATGTGGGGAGTTAAAGATTTACAAAACACTGTTTCTATTTTAATAAATAATCTGCAGCTGTTTCATATGCAATATCGTGTTTTGCCCTTAAAATTAAATATTCATCGATACCAATATACTTGCATAATCAAAGGACCTTAACATTTTTGTTAATTAAGAGAAATAGATACTCGCTTGTCCCAGCAATATTTTCTAGTGCAATTAAAATAAACGAAAACATTTTTTAATCTTTGCACATTCATATCTAGTGTAAGAATAGTTTTAACATTAATAAAATTAAATTGTTGACTAACTATAATCTGCATTTTAAAATATACAGTAAATTTAACCTCGCAAAATACGTTACCGAACGGTACGCATATTTTTTCAAGCAACAGGCTTACTACACGTACCGAAACCGGTTACATTTAACTTTCGTTGACGTTAAAAGGTAATTTATGTCGAAATCAATTACTTTAAATTCACCACGACCGATATGTCAAAAGAATGTACAAACTTTTACATATTCAGTGAACGCTGTGCTAACGGAAATATAGCGGATTTGCTATCCTTCATGGATAGTAAAATTTGCATGGTTCACTAAGCACCATAACGAGATTTTAGGGAGCAAATTTGCATTTCACGTTTTTGAGTAGCCTCAAGGCCGAAGCAGATTGCAAAAGCGCTTTAATCGCTACAGAGGTGGTGTTTTAAACATCAAGTGTAATTACCCTACCCACTGATTACCCTAATTGCAGCAAATTGGCGATGTATCATCACCCGCACATGTAGCTTAGACTAAAATAAAATAAATTGAATCACTTACGACATTGGCGAAAAACGAGGAATCCTTTAGATCTGTGGCTTTCAGCTCGTATCTTCTGATGAGCTTGTCGGTATTCAAATCGAAGACAACTAGGGCTGGTTGCGAGTGCTGCTTTGCTGATCCTAAAATGTCAGCAAGACCTGTATCCATCACCCACAGCCTGTCGCACTTGTCGATATGGACCCTGAAGGTTGAAAATGTGGTTTTCCCATTTTCTCGTCATTTTGGGCAGCGTGTTGGCTTTCCAATCCGGGTAGGGGATGAGTGCTGGGCTTCTTTCGTTAGAGTTTAAGCTAATGTAGTTCAAAGATGACGCTTCCCTCTTCCACCTGTAAAATATAATTTGCCCTTTTCACTGTATTGCAAAATTAAGTGAATTGTGGTCATACCGTGGAACTGTCACAAAGAGCTTGTCGCGCCATCGCCCAAGACCAAGAGGTAGATTGTTGATCGGGATGTAGTCTCCAGTTTGGGTGGCAACCTCCCTCGCTTCTTCGCTGGGCCAGGCAAATTGCAGCTGCTTCCATGAGAAGACTTCGTCTAGCTTTGCGGCCGCAGAAAGCCCGCACAGCGCCACCAAAACCAGGAGCTTGCACATCGTGTACTGCGTAGTTCGCTGCAGTTCACTGACGAGCAACTGGAGGCGAATTCAAAAATCTGCGGCGTATATCTTTGCTGGCGACAGGTTCCCTCCCACTTCTGAAGCTTCTCAATGGGTACAACTCGACCCTGAACTCCCAGCGACTCCCAGTCGGTGCCTTGTTTGCACCTAATTATCATAGTGGAATCCCTGCCGCGATATATTTGGAAACGCATAGTAACAAATAATGTATAGTTGCAGCCGTTGACCTTTCAACGAGCGGTCTTGACGCATGAATCTGCATCATTAGTGCGTTGTTTAGATCAGCGATACGATGAATGTTAAGGTAAAAGTCTTGTTGGTTTGTAGTCTTCTTTATGTGCAAACAAAAAAAATTATTTTGTTTTCTTGATAAACTTATTTATTTTTATTTATTTTTATTTTCTATTAAAAAATTAAAATAATATAAAACTCATGTACGCAGTTTTTTTCAAATATTGTTACGATATTTGCAAAATTTATTAATCAAATTAGTTTACAGCATTTTTGTAGTTTTTGTATAATATTAAATAGTTACAACTCTACTTATTATTTCACAATTAATGTTAATAAACTATCGAAGAATTACAAGAGATGTTGTATGAACTAAATGAAAAATCAAACAAAGTAGGCTTAAGAATAAATAAATAAAACAAAAATAGTGATGAGAAAGAAGAGGAAAATGAGGGACAACAAATAGAAATAAACGGTAGGAAATAGAAAGTATCAAAGTAATATACCTAAGACATAAGATCAAAATGGGAAAGGCAAATCAAATGGCAGAGTTGAATAGAAGAATTAAACAAGGGTGGAGCGCTTTCGGTAAACTAAGTTATATATTCAAAGTAAATTCGCAAACTATCAAAAGCAAGAGTCTTTAATCAATGCATTCTCCCAGTCTTGTCATATGGTACCGAAACATGGGATTAAAAAAAGATTATGAATAAAATGTTAATAACACAAAGAAATATGGAAGTATTTAATAACACTCAGGGAAAAAAATAATACATGGATTAGAGAAAACTAAAGTAAAGTAGGAATAACAATAACACAAAAGAAGTGGCGATGGGTTGGACACGTTGCTAGGATGAAAGAAGAAAGATGGACAAAGAAACTGATACAATGGAGACCCTGGGGAAAGATATAGAGGCGTTCAGCAAAGGTTCGATGATATAAAAAAATAACTGGAAAAATGGATTCAAATAGCGCAAGAGAGAAGAATGGAAAAGGATGGGATGCTTATGTCCAAGGATGGACGGAATAAAGCTGGTTAAAGAAAAAAGAAGAAAAGATTTTATTATAAAAGAGCATTTTTAAAAATAAAAGCTCAATCGCTTCGCACAATACATTATACTGTTACTAAATACTTGCTAAATAATTTAATGTATTAATAACTTTGGAGTAGGTTAGGCATGTAATACGACCGGATTCTTTTGTTGAAAGTTACTGCAATTATGTAATTATACTTTTATCGAGCTTCAACAGCATAAATAAATATTATCATCATTTATAATTCACATATTATAAACAAAAAAAATATTAGATAAGCTACCTTAACATAAACTGAAAAAATCTTTACAATTAGCGTTTCTAAAGTACTTAATTTTTAATGCACAGTAGAGATTTTACCGAAACATAGATTTTAGATAACTTCTTATTTGAATCATAATTGCTTTTATTAACTCCCAATATTATTTACAGTCTGTTTAAAAAACATTGAGTAAATTATAAGTCAAAAAATAATAACATAAATAATTGAGTATAACAAATAACTAAGCTATAATTGTTACAAAGAGAGACGCTCGATGGATAAGCTCGTTTAAAAACATACCATGAAGCACGCAGTATCTCTGACTGAAATCGGCAAAATACTGTTAAGTTAGATATTTTTGTTTTTTAATTTATTTATAGCTTACAATCTGTCATAAAATTGACATTTAGTAATTGTTTTAACAGTATATATTACAGGACATGATGAAAAACGTTCCAGCGAACATTTTTCCGAAGTTAACCGTTACAGTTTGATTGCACTACACTTCACTTTTACGCGAATCGTGTTGGTAAATCGAGAGGTTTGAATCTCTTAAGCCGTGGCTCGTCATCGTCGGGATCCAGGAGGTGTTCTACTAATGCGTTTGGGTGAGCACTAAGTTTGTCATGATAACGAACACTACCTTTGTATTTCTTCAGTCACAGTTGATAGTCCTAAATCTTGCCGAATTATTTCATTTGGTACAAACCATGGGCGTTGACTAAGCATCGCAGTACCTTTGACTGGAACCGCCTTATAATGTCGATGTTCGATCTACTAGCTGTTCCCCAGAGCTGCATCCCATATGAAAATTGGACGAATAATTGTCTTATAAGAGTATTTTGCTCTCCAAGTTAGATATACTAACTGATCCATAAAACTGCATTCGATAGGTCCACATTGGCTCAATATTTTTATATAGAAATACAAGGTTAGGTACTAAAAAAATAAAATAATAATCATCGATTTTCAAAAGATATATTTTACAAAATATTACAGAAAGAACACAAGTTTTATTTATACTAGTACAAATGATCGATGTAAGTTCGGTCCACACATACTGTAGTGTGTTCCAATTGATAGTCTTTACAGCACAGTCTTAAAATTGATTTAATTTTGTTGGTATTGATAGCACGTAGTTTATATATTCAATAGAACTCCCCGCTTTTGCCACTTTCCAAAAAAGAGACAAACCGTAAGATCTAGAGATCTTTAAGGCTACTCTCACAATACCAAATTCTCTTTGGCACCGTGCCAAATCATACCAATGAAATGTAATTCCATATTGTTGAAATATAAAGTTTTTGGAATCCCTTGTCAGCTGGATAACTGCAACATATTTAGGTATGTTGTACTCATCACAATTTTTTACTGAAAAAAGGGTCCGCACACTTTTATTTTGAAGGTTGAACAAAGGAAATAAAGTTTTGACGAATCTCTTTCATGTTACACAACAGTGTGCCCTATATTCGAAAATGCAATGTCGGCTTGTCGCTGGGCATCAGACGGTTAGAAAATCTATTGTCCTTCATCGCATCCTGCATTACAATACAAAAAACGGTTTGTTTTACATGATCGTCGAGCCGTAAATTTTGCAACATTTGAAAACGATTGTTGAATCTCAATCGCTAGACCTTTCAAACAATTTGCTACGAAATACCAAGTTTACGACTATCTCTGCTAGTTGTCTATTGCGGACAACGCACAAAACTTTCCCTAACTACCTCCACTATGTCATTAGAAAGGCCTAGTCTTCCGATGATTTTACGTCTATTTCCAAATGCTGTGCCGTTAAACAGCCGATGCCGTTCTCTTTTCTGCTTTTTAAATGCACATTTCATTGTAATAACTGATAAACTCTTTCTGCTGCAACGTCGCCATTTTGAAAACTTGCTCATGTTGCCACCTGAAAGTTCAAAACAAAGTTGGTACCCGCAAAATTTAAACTTGGGCGTTTTCCCTCTCTTTTCATGCATAATTTAATACTAAATCTGTAATACTTTGTAAAATAAATCTTTTTAATAATTCTTTTGTAGTAACTTTGTACTTTTCCTATAGAGTTAAATGGTAGCGCTGACCAATAACTACTACACATCCTATGAAACTTTAGCATCTCTTTTTTGTTCCAGGTATGTTTTTTCCATGCAAGTTCGGGCAAAATTAATGTTTAAATAAATTACTTTTTTTGCGAAAGTACCTGGTCCTTCAGAAAAACTGAAAAATAAGTTCCTTGGGTAATATGAAGGTCGCATATCTTAATTTGCTTCTATTCACTCTAATACACTATTTTTAAAATCAACTTTGGATTTTATTAAATATGTATTGTAAGTAACGTGAAGCTGTGTGGGGGTTTTCGTGTTAATAGCTGTGACATTAGAAAACGTGGCTACTACTGCCAGATTTATACTTGAAAGAGCTGAAGTGTATAGTAGATGTAGCATTAGTAGCAGCATGCTTTCACGAGGTATTTCTAAAATAATAAGAAAGGCTACGGTACATTCTTCTTTATAGCATCACAAGAAAAAGTGTATGTCAAATATAATTGTATTTAATCTTTATAAAAAGATTTTTCTAGTATTTTGATAGGACAAGAAAGAGATTAATGCCATGTAAAAAATGCCTTCTGGAGTGTTTATCCGGTTTTGGAATTAGTACTTGGACTTCCATGCCCAAAAAAAATCCTGTTCTTAATATGGTATCAATATATGTATATAGTCAGTTTGCGTAGATATCTTATAGTTTGAAAATTCGTCTATTTATTAATCATATCCATGTGGCTCTTTCGTATTCAATTCGCTTACATGTACCTTTTAATAGTAACGCCATCTAAAAGGTGTCGTGGAGATATTTAGAATGTAGTTCTTCTTCTGGAGTGATTTCAGATGCATATAGTGTAAATACTTCTCGACCTCTTTTGGCCACGTTTCATTTGACAGTCTATATGAAGAAATATATTGCTGTGATTGCGTGAGTCTTTTGTTATTTTCCAAAACAAGTAATCTGTTGCCTTTGTGGAAGACAATGTGCTTAAGTAGTCTTGAATTTTTACTCTTTTATGTTACGTAAGAGTGTTTTCAAGTCTTTTTATCATTTGGTTTAAGTTTACCATATACTTGTTTCTCAGGAATTTTCTATTTTATTGATATAAAGGCCTCTCTATTGTCAAATTGAGATGTATGCATTTTAGTACATGAAATTAGGTTATTTTGTATATGTGGGCCAGTAGATTGATTGACCAGTTAACAGGGCATGCAAATTTGTCTTTTTATTGTTTTCAGCAGTTTTAATTTCTTTAACTGTAATTACCCTGAATCCCAGTAATAATGCTAGCGTTTTAGTCTCCTAATGCAATAAATTACCTTACAAGAGTATAAAAAGTGACTAATATTTTTTTTTTTATGACATGAATAAAAATTGGTAATATACCACAGAAATTATCAAAGTTTTAACCAGTCTTCTATTTTTATATTTGATGCCTCTATATAGTGATCTCTTTATTTCTTTATTTTCGTATATTTAATCGAGTTTCATATTATAACAGAAGTATCCCCGAGCAGTCGCATCGGAATAATGACTACTGTAGATGAATTAAATATGAATTTTCAGGTAGAAAGGTTCAGTGAAATGGTCTTTAGACCATTTAGTTATCCTATCAGCTTGTCATTTAATATCCTTATCCGATTCTTAGCATTTTGGATCAACTTTGATATTTATCTAGGGAAATATATATTATATATATACATATTATTTTACATACAGGTTGTTGCACGGAACTATTTTAGAGATGTATTTTCCAGCACAAAATAATCAGAAAAGTTCATATGTTTCAAATTAATTTATTACCGAGATATTAAAAATAAAAGACATTTATTTAACAAAAAAACATTCAGCAACTGTGGGATAACAATTATATATCGTTTATTTGTTTGACATCTATTATTAAATGTGTTAATTAGTATTAAACACTTTTGTGTAAGTAAAAGGTATTTTACTAGTTCTGAGCGTTTTCGTGTGATGCTTTGAAAACTATTCAATTTCTCGTTATCATGAAAAAACCACAAATGTTTTACTTTGCAGAACAAACAGACATCCTATTAATTTATGGCAAGGCACATAAAAATGACGCTGTTGTTTAAAGATAGCATAAAACATCTTCCACTAAAAGAATACCAAATCCTAAAACGTTTGGAGCCAAATTGAAGAAGATAAGACACAATATGAGAAAATATTACAGTATAAGAAGGAACTAAAAAAGTCATAAAAACCATTAAATAGGCCTCAACTAAAAAACGTTGATGACAATCGCTACAATATAAAGGAAGACGAGAAGGACACAAATATTAAAGAAATGATAGATACAAAAAAAAGTATAATATTTAGGTTGTTGGAATGTAAGAATTATGCTAGACAGGGAGAAAATAAATCAAATAATAAGCCAAATGGAAAATATAGAATAGTAATACTAGCACTAAACGAAACAAGATTGCTGGGAAACGGAAAATTAAATTTAAAACAAGGAAAAACGCTACTGTATTCGGGAAAAAGAAGGAAGATGCTACACATAAACAAGGGTTGCCTTTATAATAAACCGGAAGTGAAAAAGCACTCATAGATTGGAAAGCGGTCCCCGACAGAATCATTGTGGCCAGATTTAATGCAAAAATTTCTACATCCAATAATTGTTACGCATGCCCCAACAAATGTAGAAGTACAAAACAAGATGAATATTACGAAAAATTACAAAAAAAGCAATAGAAACAAAGGAGAAAGCACAAAAGATATATGTTTATATTAATGGGAGACATAAACGCAAAAATTAGGAAGAAAAATGAAGGCCCAGAAGAATTAATGGGAAAAGAAGGAATAAGAGAGAAAAATGACAATAGTGAAAGGTTTCTGGATTCCTGTACAGTTAACAATTTA
Organism: Sinelater perroti; assembly: GCA_036346155.1. Lineage (NCBI taxonomy): Eukaryota > Metazoa > Arthropoda > Insecta > Coleoptera > Elateridae > Sinelater > Sinelater perroti. The sequence goes on along the minus strand of JARFIY010000175.1, from coordinate 72,947 downwards.
TTGATAGAAGATAGTGTCTTCCCACATAAACTGAAACATAAAATCACATGGATAGGACCAGGGCGGACACCCCACAATCAAATTGATCATGTCACCATCGAGAGAAGACATAGAAATTGTCTACTAGATGTGAGGGCAATAAATGGAGCCGACGTAGGATCGGATCACACTTTAATAAGAGCAAAAAAGTCAAACTAAAACTAGAGATCACAAAATTAATATAAGAACAAAGTATAAACACATCTATTAAAGAATAAAAGTGCACAGAAAATTTCGGGAAATTGGAAGATAAAGTAAAATTAAATATGCATGAACTAAACATAGAACAGCTTTAGGAAAAATATAAAGAGGTGTTGGACAGCAGAAGAAACGATAGGAATAAAAAAGGAAAAAAGCCGTGGGTGACACAGAATACGGAGGATTTTATAAAGGAAAGAAATATACTAAAACACAATATACTAAGTGCAAGAACAGATGTACAGAAGAAATTACTTGAACAACAATACTGGGAAAAAGATAAAGAAAGGACCGGAAAATAAGAAAAAATTGCTAAGAGAAGCTGAAAGGGGACCAGGCATAAATGACTTTAGCATGCTTTATAAGATAACTCGGAAAATGGCTGGGAAAAGAAATATTATAATCAATAATATTAAAGACAAGGAAGGAAAAATGCTCACGTCACAAAGGAAATATTAGATAGATGCGTAAAATATTTTAAAGGAATATATAGTATAAACAAGAATAGTAATACTATAGAAGAAAATAAGGGAGAAAATAAAAAGGAACTTCATATAAAGATGAGTTAAATAACGGAAAAAAGGTTGTTGAAACCATTAGACAGCTGAAAAGTAATAAAACGGCGGGACTAGATGACAGATAATTAAGGCAAAACCTGAATCAATTGTAAAAATTCTATATAATCTATTAAAAAATATTTGGACAAACGAAAGAACCTCAAAAGGATAGACAGAGGGCTTAATTGTTAAAATACCTAAAACAGGCAATACCACAGGATGCGATAACTGGAGAGCTATTACAATATTAAACACCACAAGCAAGATATTAACGCAAATAATACTTGAAATATTAAAGAAAGCAACCTTAAGTAAACTCAGAAATAATCAAGCCGGGTTGAGACCACAAAATTCTTGCATTGATCACATCAATACTTTAAGAATAATTTTAGATGATTGTAATGAATGGCAGAAAGAACTACACATTGGTTTTAGTTAAACATAATGTAGAAAAAAAGTGGCATATACTTAAGATTTATGGAATTCCAGATAAATACACAAGATTTATTAAAAATCGAATAAGTTTGCAATAGAAAATGACATAAGATAGGGATGTACCCTGTCGTCCTTACTATTTTTAATATTTATCGACTGGGTAATGAAACGAACCGTAGACAATCAAAAAGGACTTCATAAAGATTTAACACGAAACTTGAATACCTACAATATGCAGGCAATATCTGTTTAATTACTGAGAAAAAGAACTCGTACAAATTAAACCTACTAAAATAACTAACTAACCAAAAATAAGTTGGATTGAAAATTAACACATAGAAACGAAGACAATGAGAATATGCACAAAATGATATAGAAATAAAAAATAAGATGCAAAAAGTATAGAAAGTGTTAAAAACTTTACTTATCTAGGTTGCATACTAGTGAACAAGAAGGATGCAAGACGAACATAACAGCAAGGGTATATAAAACACAAACCTCCTTTAGAACACTATAAAATTTGGATGCCAAGCAAATTATCAAAGAAAACAAAACTGAGGATATTCAGAACAAATGCAATCACTGAACTTTTATACGGGTGTGAGACCTGGCTAAATAAGCAACAACTACAGAAAATACAAACATTTATAAATAAATGTCTTAGAACTATAATAAAAGTCCATTGGACAATCACAATCACGAACAATGAACTATGGAATATTACGGAGCAAGAACCAATTGGTGTGGCCATATTAAAACACCGTTGGAGATAGATAAAGCACACTTTAAAAACCATGCTCAGATGTAAACCATCAAGCACTTGAATATAATATTAAAAAAAAGAGAGGAAGACCCTAACTTGAAAAGAAACATTCCTATTTAAGGAATGCAAAGAAATGAACATGACATGAAACCAAGTATAAGAAGTAGTTATAAACAAAAATAGATGGAAAGATATCGTTAAAATATATTCAACCAACAAGGACAAAACGTACTCAACTCCCCAAATTAAAGTAAAGCGATTAAAGTGTTTAAGTTAAGTAGTGACAAATAATTATAGAATAAGACCGACTATCTTATGCTATGGAACAATGATTCAGTCAAAGGAACGACTGTGACGCCCTATATTCCTATATGGAATGAATGGTCCGAAGAAGAATCTTCTTCAGTCTTAATAATAGCCCTATTCTATTTTGCTTGTGACATTACAAGTCTTTCAAAAAGTAAGATAAATACTGCATTTACATAAGCTATTACAAATAGGATAAATTAGACCTGATCACTCCTAAGTCTGCAGTTGTATGAGTACGACAAAATTAAAACATAATTAACATTAAAAGGCTTTTAAATATTTACCATTAAATACCATTTATATTAAAGTCAGGTTCAATGCGTTGTATTTCAAAGAATGTAGGTAATTATCCACTCTTTTAACAAGAAATATGTGTTTTCCAAAATAACGATTTCTACATTTCAATTACATAGCTGTGAATAGCACTGCTATATATCAAATTTGTTGCTTGAAAAGTACTGGCCGTTTTACCAGAATTTAACCATAGAAATTTTAAAGGCAACTTTTGCTATCGTAAATGTCAGTGATTTTTAATCCATCTTGATTTAATACGAAAAGCCTAAAGGCATGGCTTGGTTACTTCTCAGAGTAACTGCAATAGTCTGTACGATTTGCAACCACATTATAGAAGAACAAATATAAAATCATAGTTACCTTTTTTTTTCCTTATCCTATAATAAGGAAAGTAATGTAATCGGCGGAAATTTGACCTACCCAGTTTTTCACATTTCTGGACGAAATATAGCCTCAGGACACCAAAAAGTTGTTTTAGCCATTGGTTCGGGTGTGTGGTCGTCTGTCAGTAAACAATATATCTCGAGAACCGTAAGAGCTAGAGACTTGAAATTTGGTATGCAAGTTACTTGTAGGTAGGGACGCAGTGCAAGCTTTTGGTAAAATCCGTGCCGTTTGGTCAAGGTCGCAAAATCGGTCCAAAGCGGTCGCGTATCTAAACAGTTGAAGATACAAAATTTATGAGAATAAAAATGATTTGTTATCATGAGATAAACATGAATTTAAAATAAAAGTTGGTAAAATAGGAACTCGAAAAAAATTGAAACTCAATTTTTAACATACCGGGTGTTCATAAAATATTTCGGGAAAATATATTACTGGATAGATCAAACCGAGACGAACAAAAATTAAAATGAAATTTTTGATCCGAGGTCAAATAAAAATTAAGCCGATTAAAATTAATTAAACGGACCAGTCACAGCGCGCTCGGGAGCTACCGGGCCGACTTCGGGAGGACGGGGGGGGCGCTAGAAGGAGCACGCAGACTGTGCGACCGAGCTCCACGGTTACCTTCAGTGACGTAGCAAAATTGTAAGTACGGTCAATTATTGTCTTTTGTTTATTTTAATCAGCTTTAGTGTTGGACTCGCGCCTCGTCCTTTTAAAATAACAAGTTCTGGGACGGAGCAGCGCAGGGCCGAAAATATATATATATATATATATATATATATATATATATATATATATATATATATATATATATATATATATATAATAGGATAAGGAAAGTCGGTGATGTTCACACCAGATTTTTCATCTGCTGTAAAACTTTAAAATCTTGGTATGAAAAGCAGAGCCAAAAACATTGTGGATGGTGTAGATCGTCACATTACAGATATTACTAAAAGATTAAATTTAAAATATACCTGACTTGTTTTATAGATAAGCGCTGGTAATAATGGTGGTTATCTAAGGCGTGATGCTATCCCATCTCCTCGTATCAAAGATGGTGTACGACTGGGCAGTGAGGGCGAACATATGAGACCCTTAATATCTCAGTCCTCAAGCCGTGTCCCCACGCGGGCATTCGAACCTTATCATTAATGTATTACATATATTCAAATAAAAATGCTATTTATTTTAAAATATTAATGTAATTTTTTTAATTAATAAATATGCTAACTAAACTATAATTAAAAATATATTATATTAATAAATTAATAAGATAAGTGTAAAAATAATTGTTTTATATTTGTAATTAGAACATACAAATATAATAAAAAAAATTAAAGATCAACATAAATAAAGTTAAACAAACCGCATACTTAAACTTACCAAATTTAAGCTACATAATAATAGAAGAGATAAAAATCTAACATTAGTTTAAAAAAAGAAAAAGAAAAAATTGAAAAGCAACTATTTATTTTGTTCTAGTAGTAAAGTTTTCCGTGAATTTACTTTTGTAGTATCACAGCCAAAAGATCTCATGTGCTTTCATGTGATTTAAAAGAATGTGCTCTTCTGGAGAATTTCAGATGCGAAGAAGGGCAAGCATTTTACTTTTCGGGATCATTTTCTTTAAAAACTTTTAATCTTGATCCAGTAACTTTTAAAGCATCTATTTACATATTTCACTGTTGCGGCCGAAAAGTGGACTGTATAGTAATTTTAAATTTAAACAAAGGAACTTCAAACAAAAGCTAAAGCTAAAAACACTAACCTGTGGAAATGGCGCTTTCCTCAAAATCGGTTTCTTGTGCTTTTGGTACTGGGGATCCAGGAAAAGAAATAAGAGTGTGGGTGAAAAGATAGGACAAGTTACCCCAATCTTCAGTAGAGCCGATCGGTAGCCTCTTTTCTGGTGCAAATATTTCTTTTCGTTCTCCCGAGTCAAAGCAAAAGAAAATTAGACCGAGTTTTACCGGAAAATTTTAACCCCAAAATGCAATCCAAAATATCCTCCGGGAAGAGGTTAATCTGGTCGGCAAAATATCGAATTCCGCCACAACATTAGCTTTTATTAAAATTAAAAATAAAACTTCTGTCGCCAATCAAACACGCCGGCGAAGTCTCGGTCAAAACGCCTCGGTTTACGGAAATTAAAGCTGGTCGCCCGCTTTCTAAACTATCACAAACTAAATTCAAAACAAAGCTAGCGAAAAAGCCAGGCAAGCAATGGCCAGGCAGGGCGCGAGCATAGTCAAAAGCCAGCGCCGCGGTCCAAACCACGGCCTTATATCAGCGCTCCACGTGATCGTGCAAATTCGCCGCCAATATTCCAAATTCAAAATATGCAGGAGAAAGCGAAGTACGGCCGGCCCTATTTAAAATTCAAATAAAAGTAATTGAAAATTGGCGCGAACATTCACTATTTGCAATATTAATGTCCTGTTTTTATATAATATAAAGTGTTATTGTCTGAATCATTTGAAATTCGTATTCAGTAATGATTACAAAGCCAGCGTACATTAGCTGAACGTGTTGTAGTTAATAAAAGTTATAAACAAAATTTTTGTTCTATTTAAATTTTTGTGTCCCATGTTCAATTCATAGTCAACAAATTACAGCAAAGCTTAGAGTTTGTTATGCAGTTTGGAAATAAAATGTTGCTGTTGTAAACAAAGGTGAATTTTCAAAAAAGCATTTTTCAAATATCTATGTTTTTTTGTGATTATATTGTAAAATTTAATCATACCAAATTAACACACACTATCATACTCGGTGTGTATTGATTGGACTTTAAAGCAGGTCTTAAATTATTTCACATTTGTCAAAAAATTATCTTTAGATACAAAATCTATTTTTAGATGGCTTACGAAATTCTAAAAGTGCTAATTTTTTTTAAAATACATATGCTTTTGTTGAAATTACATTAACTTAAGAAACATAGTTGTTAGCTGATCATAAAAATATTGCAACTTAAATCTTTTATATGACTATGTGAATCTGTTTATTTCAACAAATTACAAATTAATAAAAAATTTAAAATAAAGAACATTCGAGTTAATTAATGTTATCAAAAATTAATCTTGCCTTATTAATTTTACCAAATTATTAATCCACGATTATCCGTCACAAATAAAAAAAATTAACTTAACAGGGTATTACAAATTGTGAAGTGCAATAAGCTTATTAATTTCTTTAAATAAATTGAGCATGGAAAATTAATTTACCAACTATTGGACTAAACTATCTATCTTTCTTCTTTAATCAGCCCTCGTCGTCCGTCCTTGAACATAGGTCTCCCCCATTGCTCTCTACCGTTCTCTGTCCGGTGCCAGCTCTATACATTTTGGACCTGTAATTTTCTTGATGCTATCGATCTATCTCCTGTTTGGTCGTTCCCCATTTCTCTTTCCCTTCCAGGATCTCCATCGTACGATTCCTTTTGTCCGCATTTCTAAGCCCGTTCTAGCAACATGTCCCGTCCATTTTCACTTTTGTCTTACCATCTTAGTTACTACGTCTTTTACACATGTTCTTTGTCTTATCCATGTGTTCTTTCTTTGTCGCACAGCGATATTATCCAGCATACTACTGCGGTTGTTAATGGCGGCGCTTCTGTGCCATACATCATTACTGGTTATAGACTTGGACTTTTTTTTAACTTTTCTCTAAACACATAGCTTAACTTTCCGAAGGCAATTTATCCTTGTTTTATTCTTCTCTATAGTTCTACCCTCTGGTTTAGCTTTCCTTTGGTTTCTAAGTAAATGTAGTTTTTTACCTTCTCTATTTCCTCATTGCCTATTATTATTTTTTCTTTATTTTTTCCATTATACTTGATAGGTATTTTGTTTTTTCTTTATTCATTCTTAATTCTATTCTATTCGATTCTTTAGTTAATTCTTCCATTTTCTCTTGCAGCTCCTCAATTTAGTTTTGGCGTGAAGCGCCATGCTTGCCAGGCGGATATGGGTTGGGATAAATTTGGTTGGAAGTAGGATTAAGATTAGAACATGTTTAGTAAATCTATCCTCTGCCAAAGAGACTTCCTACCCTTAACAAATATCTTATTGTAAATATATTGTTTTTTATATATATATATATATATATATATATATATATATATATATATATATATATATATATATATATATATATACATTTTATTTATCAAATAACAGTTAAACTTGATGCTAATAATATTTATTAGCTAATACAAATTGTAATAAGTAGATAGTTTCAAAATGAATAATGCTAATTGAACAATTTCTAAAAGTATTTTAAATTAGATTCTATTAATTAAAGAGTTAAATATTAACCTTATAGAAAAACGTTCGTACTGTAAAAATGAATAACTTTACAAAAAACTCTACTAAGATTCACTGATTTACTTTTTACTCCTAAAAATGGTCAGCATGTATGTTTAAAACACTATTGTATGTACACTTTACAATATCTTTTAAGAATTTATTAACACAACGACTTACCATTTTACCAATTGGCAATTGTGTCTAGTAACAACGCGTTCTGAGAAGAGCGGCTGCGGTTAAAAATTAAAACGCTGAAACATACAAGACCAAACACGAGGAAAAAAACTAATAAAGGAAAAAGGACAAGGCAGGATAAATAGGTGACGACCAAGGCAAAGGGTGGGACTAACGATTATGCATGGGACAGAATAGGAACATGGAATATTAGAAGTTTAAATGGCAAAGAGAAAGATCTAATCCAGGAAATTAAGAAGTATAAAATGCAAAATAGCAATCACAGAGACGAAGAGGAAAGGAGTAGGAGAATTAATAATAGAAGATTACGGGCTGTTATACAGTGGAATAGACGAGCGAGAAAGAGCTACCAGGGTAGGGTGCCTGATAAGTCCGAAGTACATGAGTAAATTAGAGTGGAAATCAGTGAGCAAAAGGGCAATGAAAGTAACTTTTGCACGATGTAATCAGGAGAAATTGGATGTAATAATAACATATGGACCGGGAGAAAGTGATGCGAAGAAAGAAAAGTAGCAATTCTGGCAAGAACTTCAAATGTTATATGAAGAATCAGACAACCCCACGATAATTATAGGAGACTTTAATGGAAGAATTGGAAATGAGATTGTAGGGAGGCAAGGGGTAATGGGACAACATGGAGAGATCGCAAGTAATATGAACGGAGGGGTGATACAAAACTCTTTATATCAGCACAAGGATTGCCATAAATACACTAGAGAGGAACCAGGAATAAATGACAGATCAGTTATTGACTATATAATAACGGAAGAAATAAATAGAAGAATGATAAAAGGATGAGAGTTTAGGGAGCAGAATTATCGACAGACCACTACCTATTAATAGCAAAATGAAAAATAAAAATAGAAGGATGAAGAGGATAATAGGAAAATAAAAGAAAGAAATAAAGACGATCAAGATACACAGACCAGCAAGTAAGAGGAGTACACAGAACAGGTCAGGAAGGGATACAAGAAGTGGAACAAAAGATATCAGAAATAAACATTGAAGTGATGTGGAAAAATTTAAAGAAATCATCTACAAGGCAGGAGCAAAAGTCCTGGGTTAACCTCAACAGGAGGAATGAAGAGGAAAAATTAAAAACATCATTAAAATAAAAAAAGCGTGGAAAAATATTTACAAAGAAAGAGTGATGAAGCTTATGAGAGCTATAAAGCAGCGAGAGAAATAGTAGAGAAAAAAGTCAAAATAGCTAAAGCTAAGGAATGGGAAGAATTTGGGACCAAGATGGAAAAGGACAAAGGGCAAACCAAAAGCTATTATAGTACTGAAGAACATGAGAAATAAAGAAAGAAAAATCGGGGAAACAGGTTATGGACAGGGAGGAAGGATATTAATGGAGGACAAAGTTATGGAAAGATGGAAGCAATATTTCCAGGATATGTTAGAGGAGAAGAGATAACAGAGGAGAAAGCGGAAGAAGGAGCACAAAATGATGAGAAACCGAAAAGAGAGAGGCAGACGGGCGGATGAAATAAGGGATGGCATTAGTTTAGAAGAAGTTAAAAGGCAATAGGAAAGTTGAGGAACGGGAAAGCTCCAGAGTAGATGGACCAAAAGCAGAACTACTGAAGGAATGGGCCAAAAGGAATGGTGTTACTACAGAGAATATTAAATGAAGCATGGGTACAAACAGTACCTAAGGTGGAAAATTGCAGTAATAGTACCTATTTTCAAAGAAGGTAATAAGAAAGACTGCGCAAATTATCGGGGATATCGCTTCTATGCACAACATGCAAGATATGAGATGTTCTTGGAAGAAAGATTAAGGAAGAAAGTAGAAGGAAAGTTACATGGAGCACAAAGTGATTTCAGGCCCTATTGCACAAGACCATGTATTTACACTAAGAAACATAAAGAGAAAATGCTACCTTATAACAAAGATATATATATATATATATATATATATATATATATATATATATATATATATATATATATATATATATATATATGTGTGGATCTGAAAAAGCATTCGATAAGGTGGTGAGAAAGAACATATGGGGCATACTGGAGAAACGGCACAGCAAAAAGCTATAAAATCATTATACAGTAAAAGGGGAATATAGTAAGGAAGGACAATATGGAAACAAACAAATTCAGAACCACACAAGGAGTGAGGCAGGGGCTTAGCCCACTGCTCTTTATCATTTAATGAATGAAATAATCACACAAGTAAGCAGCAAAAGCAGAAGTTGACGGTAGGACACTATAAAATGAAGCCAGTGGAAGTGAGTGAATGCGTGTTTGCAGACGATATTGCAATATTGGCAGATACGGAAACAAGGTTACAATTTAATGTGGATTTATGTGTAAAAGAGTTGATCAAACAGGGAATAAAATAAATATAAGCAAAACAAAATAGTAGTGATAAATAATAATAATGAGCGAGAAATAAGCATAAAATAAATAATCAGGCAGTGGAACAAGTAAAAGTCTAAAGTACCTAGGAGTAACCATAGAGGAAAAAGGAAAGCAAGAAGAAGAAATAAACAATAGATAACGACAGCGACAAAGATCTCCACAGTATGAAAAGGGGTTCATTAGCAAAAGAAATTAGTAATAAAACAAAATGTCAATTTATAGAACCATATTTTCCGACGCTACTGTATGGATGCGAAACATGGGAACTGACTGAGAGCCAACTTAAAAAGATTCAGGTGTTAGAAATGAAGTATCTTAGAAAAGTAGCTAAGGTCACGTTAATGGATAAAATAAGAAATGAAGAAATAAGGAAAAGATTGAATACCGAAAGTGTCGAGAAGATCATAGAGAGGGCACAGCTGAGGTAGTGGGGGCACATGGAAAGACTGAACGAAGAAAGACAAGTTAGAAAAATATGGGGGGCAAAAACCATTGGAAAGAGAAAGAAAGGCAGACCAAGGATGACGTGGGATGGAGAGGTAGCGAAGTCAAGAGGAATCTCATAGAAGCAGGCTAAAATTTCAGCAAGGGGCAAGGCTAGATGGAGAACAATGATAAAATAGTGGAGAATCAGTGCGAAGGTGGGGAAATAAGTGTGAGTGAAGGGGAGGTCAGTTGTTCAACATCCCTGATAGGCTTGAGATTAGAAAGAGAAGAAATGTGGAGTGTAAAAGGGAAAGGTTAGTGAAGTGATAAATAACAGAGGCATCACAAATAGAGTGGAGTTTAGTTATAAGGACAGAGCAAGATAGGATTTGATGCAAAATTAGAATTACTAATAATTTTTATTTCGCACGGAAAGATGAAATTATTTTAAGTTATTGTAAATGAGGTATTTCGATTAATTTATAAAAGAAAGGTATATTATATCCTCTACACCTAACGATAATTTGATGAAGATAATTTGATTTTTGGCACCATAGAAATTCATTTGGTCCCTACTGTGCATCGCAGTAAACTGCAGTGAGTGCATGGGAACAACAAAATAACGTCACTACAAAGAAATAGCTGGGAATATCCCCATATATTAATCCGATTTGTTTGACCTATATAGGTCCTTTGGCAGTCTCCACAAGGTATTTCATACACTCCTTGGGATTCATTGGGAGATTTTATCGGTGATGCCTCTGATGTAAGGTAGAAATGCTTTTGTTGGTTAGGAGGGTTTTAAGATTGGGAGTTAGTGTTTTTATTGATATTTTTGATTATATTAGTTAAGGATTTGTTGGAATGCCCATTTTGCAGTAGGTGGTGGTAATGGTTTTAATTTCTGTTGTGTTTTTTTTATCGGAAAATCTAATGGATCTGGAGATGAGGGATTTTGCAACTGAATTAATTTGGAGTGGTGATGGGATTTGACATTTAGGTGGCCATTAGTGTGAGTGAGTGTTCTGTAGACAGTGTAATGAAAGCTCTCATTAGAAGGATTTCTTGTTATGGGAGTATCTAGGAAGGGAAGGGATTATTATGTTCGGTTTCATGGTAAATTTGATATTGGTATGGATTTGGTTGAGGTGGAAAAGGAATTCTGAAAGAGTATCATGTTCATGAGGCCAGGTAACAAAAGTGTCATCGACATATCGTATCCTGCAGGTAAGTTTAAGTTGAATTGAGGTGAGGACTTTTGTTTCAAAATCGGTCATAAAAGGTATAACGATGACAAATGAAAGTGGGGAACCCATGAGCACCATTAGTTTGTCTGTAAAATTTATTTTGGAAGATAAAGTAAGTATTGGATAGGCAATGGTTTATTAGGAGAGGATATTGTTATTTATATTATAGGTTGACTTTAATAACTGTAGGGTATCTGGAATTGAGATATTTGCAAACAAAGAAACGACATGAAAGCTGACCATGAGCTCACCTTTGCGTATAGGGAAGGTTTTCAGTATATTCTAAGAAATGATAGGAGTTTCGGACGTAGGATTATGCCTGCTCTGTAAGAGGTTGAAGAGTCTTGCCAAGGTATTTAGCTAGGTTGTGGGTGGAAGAACCGAACGCACACCAACTATGGGGCGTAAAAATGTTCCCTTTGTAAATTTTTGGGGACCATACAATTTGGGAGTTTCTTAGTATCGGATGATAAGTTGGATCTTTAAATCTCCTAGAAGGGTTTAAAGAACCTAATGCTCGTATCGTAGAGGACATTAACTTACATTCATTTCCTGTCGATCGCGAGCCACCTACAGATCAATGCATTAGCAATGAGGGACCAGTAAGTTTTGAATACAAAAAAGGCTGTAAATTTTATTACTCTTAACAGTTCAACACAAATTTAGAAAAGTCTTATCTGAACCACAGTTACGACGTTAATCAGAGCGGTAGATACAGAGAGATAATCGCAAGAATTTTAAAGTTTTTATTGCTTTTGATTTAATGGTGCATGACAATGATTTGAAGAAAGCACGCATTGCATGCATAAAAACTAATTAGAAATAAGAATATAGGATTTAAAACTTCCAATTATTGGCTTTTTATATTTAAACAAATCTATGGTTTCAAAAGATTAACAAATTTATTAAAAAGGAAACTATAGAAAATAAGGAAGATTTGTATAGAAAAAAATTTGTGTCAGAAGTGAAACAGTAAATTAATGAAGTATATACTGACATTACTTTTAATTCTGATTAAAGTGGTTTCTAACTAAAGATATATTTTGTCGAGGGAGAGAACCAAGTATAATGACTAATATAATCTATCTCCTCAACTAGCCACAGGTACACAGTGCAACCAACAATTTCACTTGAAAGTGACACCAGATTAAATTATCTTCAAAATTTGGCCTTATAAAAAATAGCGAATGACTCTTCGGGAGCGTAACTACCACGGTTCTGTTCCTTTTTTAACATTTAATTTCCATTTTATTTTGTAAATATATCTTAAATAGAACTTGAGATATTCTGAAAAAAAGCTTTTTTAAGGTAGTTATCGGCAGCTAAAGAAATACGCGTTTTTTATTTTTTGGTCTTCTGCGATATAACTAAGTTTCATTGAAATCAGTGACGAACACTTCGATACCGTTACTTATTAGTTACTAATAAAAACTGAGTACTTTCAAACGAACTGCAATAATGCGATCATCTTAAAGCAGGCGCTTTCCACATCGCCCCACATGAAACCTGGTGACTATTAGACAATGAGAGCAAATATATAAAATCCTTAACCTCTCATTTCAAAGCCCTTGCCCTCACGGGAAACGTAGAGTCTGGCTATTTATTATGTATTAAGTAAACGCAAAGGATATAAAATACGGAAGGCAACTTTTGAAAGCGAAACTAGTCATGTGGTCTTGCGGCCCCAGTATCTTGGGTCAAATGAGGGCTATATGTCTTAAATTCAGTACCGAGGAAAATACCGACCTAAGGTATCTACTGACAAAATATGAACTAAATCAGTCAAGTAGTTTTGGAGATATTGTGTCGGCACGCGCGCATACACACACACACAAACAGACAGACAGACAGACAGGATCGTGATCGCATTAACTTACAGGATTTCGAAAGTTAGTAAATTTCTTAATTTGCAACAAATAATTATAGGTGCTAACAAATAATAAACGCAAATAAGAAGATTGAAGAAATGTTTATATAAGCGATACCGATACTGATATTCTGAGAAATTTCAAAATCAAACTGTTACAAACGTAGCGAGTATACGTCTAACGTAAATGAAATTAAACAAGTTTTTCTCCTGTTTTTTGTTTGGTTTTTTTAATGTATGCTAAAACAACTTTGGCTTTTAATTTGAAATAGCTATAGAATGACTGAATAAATTACTTATAGATTTCTTTGTTCACTAAAAGGTTAAAAAAGCAACTCTTTTTTTAATGCCGCTGAACTATAATCTGGAATTTATAAGACTTAAGATAATAACAATGCACAAGTACAAACACTCGTTAGGTTATTTCACATTATTTACATTCGTTAAGAAAATGAAACAGAGCGTAACTTTACTTTATAATAAACATGATGTGTAGAGACTGAATTTGATTTCTTAACGAGAACATTTCCTTTATATTATTACTAGAAATGTTTTATTCTACATCTGCTTATTGCTAACAACAATTGATGCACTTAAATTCATTTTGTGAAGTGACGCAATTATCTTACTTTTCTGCGCTACAGGGATTAAGCTTATTTTGCTTTAACAAAGCTCTGTGAATCAATTGGTATTATTAGAATTATTTTGATCAAACGAGACGTTTACCTTTGCTTTGTTCAAAGATATCGTAAGATTGTATTTTCTAAATTTAGGCAAATAGATTGATAATTGGTTGTTTTCTTGTATTATTACTTTATCGTCAGTAAACAGTAACGTATTAGGGTAGCCGTATTTCGGGATGTAGGTCTGGTTTTCAGTGTTTGGGGGTGTAATAAATGTATAAGTTAAAAAGTGTATGAGATACGCTGCAATTTTGTCTCACTCTTTGGCTAATTTCTATTTCTTTCTTGAGTTTTGTACCTGTGTTTATTACTGTTTCTCTCTCGTGATACAAACTGTTAATTGACTTTATGTGATATAGTGAGTACTCATTATCTGTTATCTTCTAGAGCTAATTTCGATCAACTGCTTCGCTATAAAGATATTGCCGTTGCATAAAGGTTTTTGTAAAAATCCACTGTCTTCTTCCTGTAAAAGTGATTTTATATCAGATATTCAGTCAGCTAATATCTGTATAGTTTTGACAGTTACTTTTGTTTGCTATTTTTAAAAAGTAACTTCTGCTATTCTTCATGCATTTGGAATTTTATATTTCTAATAATACATATTTATGAGGTGCAGTAACCCAAAACGGTAGAGACTACTTGCATATTTAATGAATTCCTTATTTATTCCGTTTAATTCTGCTGTTCATGTATATTTGACACGCTTTAATGTGCTTTATAAATCATTCATCGTAATTATAATCTTCAGAAAAGTCACTGTTATTAATTAAGTATTTTGCTACTTTAGACTTTCGCTTCTTTCTTCTGCAGCATTTTGAAACGCATTTTTTACTGTTTTTCTTTTATTATGTTTAATTTTGTCAAATTGTTTCTATCTGATTAAAATACCTTATGACTTTATATACTAGTATTTTGGTTCCATTTGTATGATGTTCAATATTTGCAATAAATTTGTCCTAGAATTCTTGGTGAACTTCTTTTTTCAGAATCTTGGTATACCTTTTCTTTTAAATATATGTACAAGGTGCATTATGAAAGTAATGCGTATGGTTCCATAAAAACTAATTTATTGGTCAGATCTGTACAAATCATCAAAACTCTTTAAAATACACTCCTCTTGCATCAATACACTTGCGCAGTCGCAATTTCCATGCCTTAAAGTCGTTAACCGGGATGTCCTTTAGGACTCTTGTAATATGAACTTGAATGTTCTCTACGGACACCCAATGTTTTTCTTTGAGCTCTTTCTTCACACGAGGAAATAAAAAAAAAAAGTCACGGAGAGCCAGGTCGGGACTATATAGGGCTGGGGACCACTGGGGTGTTGCTCCAGGCCAGGAACGATGAAGGCCGTGGCTGGGTGCATTGTGGGTGGAGCTTCATTGAGTCGTGGTCTTCACGCAGTCGACCTTTTTCAGCACTTCTACGTAAAACGCCGCGTTGATAGTCTGTTCTAGTGATACAAACTTCTAGACGCGATTTCTTGAAAATAGACAATGAGCATTGTTTAACGAGCTCTGACCTGCGGGGCGTGGAAACGATGCATGCCTTTTTAAAGCGGGCCACTCGATGTGCCCTTCGGCCGGCAATCTGCGATCTTTCCTTTTGGCATCTGTTAAAATTCATTTTTTTTTTTTTTATATTTTTTTAAATTATCGCGCCGTGTTACAACTTGCAAAAACGCTTCACGCGGAAGGAGCTCCTGACGCAACGCTCAGTAACAGCTTCACATATTGAAGCAAATACGTATGCACAAGTACGATGTGAAACATTATACAAAAATATATATATATATATGTATATATTATATATATATATAGAATACTGAGATTTCTAAAGCAACCTATTTTGCAAGAAAAACTCTACATAGAACTACTTCAGGACGAGGGTATAAGACATTGTATGAACAAGACCAAGGGATATATTTATAAATAATAAAATAGACCAAAATAAATCACCAAACACTCAATTGAAATAAAAACGAACATATTAAGAGCACGGCAAGAAGCATTAGGATCTAGGAAAGTGTCTAACAAGAAATACAAAGCAATAGCAATCAGTAAAGAACCGCTACGTTGCAAACTTAAACTATTTGGATCTGTAGTAGAATAAGTGACGTCAATCGAATATTTAGGCATCAAAATCACAAGTAATGGAATATTGACAAGAGAGGTTAAATATCAGGCCCAAAAAACAACAAAAATATCTACATGCCTAAATAATACCATGTGGAACAACAAACATAAAAGAAGGGAGCCCAAAGTTTGAATATATAAATCTGCCATAAGGCCGATTATGACTTACGCAAACGAAACAAGGTCAGATACAGTAAAGACCAAACAAATACACAGAAACAACGGAGATAAACTTATGGGCGTAACTAAACTTGACCACATAAGAAGCGAGGAAATAAGACAAAGCTGCGAAGTTTAAAAGATCGACGAGTGGGCCAAAAGAAGATCAGAATGGAATACCTATTTATCTGGATGAAAGATACCAGGATAGTAAAAAAGGTTAGAGACTTGTCACCTATACAGAGAAGGTTACCAAGAAGGTAGACCAAGAAAGAGATGGAAAGATGCGTTGAAATAAAACAAGCTTTAAACTTTTAAAAAGTAGAAGAGCAACGAAAAGAAGAAGAGTTGTATACATGCTTTTTTATCCACAGCTAACTGTGATTCTTCGTTCCATATTCTCAGGTCTGTTTTGTTTCGTAGTTTTTCTTCTTTTCTATAGCTTCGGTTTTTATGCTGCTCCTTATATTGTTCAATTTTTGTTGTTACTTCTTGGTGTACTGGCTAAGTGTTGGCTATATTTGTATAAATTTATGATGCCTTCTTCCTGGAGTAAATATATTCTTAATACTTCTTGGATTAAAATTGCGGTTCTTGTTTTTGATTTTTTCCACTTTGCTAGTAATATAGTTGTAGACATTGATAAGTGATCATCCAAATAGATATCACTACATAAATAACCCTTATATTTTGAAGCAAGATGTCCTTTTTCGGAAAAATGTGTTAGTAGTTTTCAATTTGTTAAATTTTGGATTAAATCTAGTTATAACTGCAAAAATTGCATTTGAAGGTCATTTCACTGCCTCTTCTTACAGGTGGAAATGTTGACAAGATTTTTCATGCAATTTGATGTTGTGCATTATAGCTGCGTTATTGTCTTTGAATATTTGAATTATTGCTGAAACATTAACATAGTTGACGTAACCTCAAAGAAAAAAGTCTCTATTTCAAGTAATGACTTGCCCATGAAATTTTTCTGGAATTCACTTCTGGCCAAAAAAGTCGGTCAGCATTTCATGATAACGCACACCGGTTACTGCAACCGACCAACCCCATTCTCGAAAAAAATACAGCCCAATGACACCAAGCTAAAAAGGATACCAAATTGTAAGGCACTGAAGATGGAGAGGTGTTTCTTGCTATTTGTCTAGGATTTTCAGACTTTGTAATGCGACGGTTTTGCTTATTTACATATCCAACGAGGCGGAATTGTACATCAGTCAGAACAATTTCTTTGAAAAAATGCTACAACGATGATATTCTGACAGATCTAGCTGGCGGATGACTAATTGGATTCTTCAGATGCAGAATTTGACCGCAACACATTTTCGATTAGCTTCGCAATTTATATACTACAAGCTGCTTTATTTTGACCGAAAAGTGTATAACCTTACGAACTGCCTCTGCAAATTAAAATTTTTATTGCGAAATTAGCAAAAAACTTTAAAATGCGTTGGGCGAGGTGAAAAAATCGTAAAATAAGATTATTTTTCTTGAAAATTATAACAGATTTTTCTATTGAACTGCAAAGTACATTAAGCATTTTGTGAATGCACAATTTTAAGAAGCACCTCAATGTATTACTACAATTATAATAAACTTCCCATTTTCACAGATTAATATTGATAGTCCATTGAAGCTCCCTACAGATACAATAAAAATCTAAACTTTCTAACAGGATATCAAGTTATTCATACCAAAAATACTTTTTATGGTAGTGCCTTTATATTTTTCTTAATTGACATGTCCAAATAGAAATAAAAAATGCAACAGTAGATGTACATTTTTATTTTGCTCTTAACTTTATGTATTCGTAAATATATCGTTCTTTACTCCACGACCACTCAGGGGTGGGGATTACATTTTACAGCAAAATTAAATGTATCTTTTTTGGATAACCTAGATATATAATAAAACTTAGTACAATACAAATGCATTACTTCTTTTCTTAGTTTCCTAATTCTCAAGAATATTTCTTTATTTTTGTATTTTAATGTTTTTAGTTTTACTTCTTAACTACTTTTGTATAAAGTAAAAATATGACCGCACATTTATGTCTATTATAGAGTACTTAAAATTAATCACGACTGTCTATTTATTCCGTAAAACTTTCTTATAATATAATAACGTTATGTTTATGTCAATGAATTTTAGCGAAAACATATTAATCACAAATTATTATTTTGCGACATGTGTTGCTAAAATGCTGTTACAGCAACAATTTTATAGACAATAAAAAAGCAATAAAAACATCAAATATGAAATTAATAAGCGTGATTTAGACATGAAATTAATTATCATATTACATGCAGAAATACGTAAGTTTTATTTGAATTTTGAAAGGAATACCTCACATTAACATTAGAAAACATGACATTAAAATGTAATAAACATTGCATCATGCAATGTTATATCACTATGGAAAATAAGAAAAATAAAAAATTAAACTGAAGGCTTGTACAAAAGATGTGATGAGGCGAGAAGTAAATTAAAAACAAAAAATTTCTCGGAGTAGGTTTTATAGTATAATGTGACTTGCAAAGGAAATTTGAGTACAGAAATACTAGTACTATAACTAATACTATAAGAATTAGCGATAAGATAAAAATAAAATAAGCCAATGAATGCAGCAATTTACTTTTCATGGGTTTTTTATATATGGAAATACCAGAACATAAAAGAACACAACACACTGCCTATGTATTAACCAATTGAATTAAAAATATTTTAGTAAAATGCAAATTATAACTATACAAATCAGAAAAACATAAAAATAATAATTTGAAAAATAAAAACATTCTTTAACATACTACAACAAACTTAGAAACAAGAACAGTTTATAATAATGAAAAAATTACGTAGTTCAGAAGTAATGGAAGGACAAGAAGACAAGGATATCAGAAGAGATACCGAAATTATTTATATAGAAAAGATATACAAAACACAAGAAAAAATTATATATTTGGGGTAAAATTCAATAAACAAACAATAGATTTAGTAAAATAGTAATTAATATGTGTTATCAATTACATTATCAAAATTTTCACAAATTACAATAAAACAAAACTACAAAAAGGAAATAATATTACTTTCAAAGAAAATATCAACATAAGGTTTTAGATCTTTTTGTTTATTAAGAGTGCATATTTACAATCTACTCTATACAGTCTAAGTGAGTAATAAGCAAATCGTATGCTAAAGTAGAAGACTTGAGGAGGTCCATCCATTGATGTTACTCCCAAATAGGAGGCTTACACCTGGTTAGGTTGATGTGTGAGGTCATAGGGCTGGCGATGTAGTCTTCTTGTCACGACTGGTTCTTGGGATAGCTGATAAACGAGCTCGTTTTCGTGTCCCGTGAGAGTGTGTTGGTAGGAAGTTGCTAGTCTACAGTTTCGCTGGAAATGTATGCGATCCCTAGGTCTTCGTGGAGAGTCTGGTTGGTAACGTACCAAGGGCATTTGACATCAGACGAAGAGTCTTGGACTGGAAACACTGCAAGATTTTAGTATTTGACGGCTTGGTGCAACCCATAGTTGGATGCCGTAGATCCAAATTGACTTCAGGATGGCTTCGTAGAGAACTGTGTTTTGAGGATAACTGCGAACGCCTTCCAAGAAGCCAGTTCATTTCTTTTACTTTGATGTCGAGATGTTTTCTTTTTGCCTTTATGTGAGTCTTCGATATGAATTTTTGGTCAAGATGCATCCCTAAATATTTGACTTCTGGTTTGACTGGTATAACTGTATTGTTAATGGTGGACATGTACTTCGCTTGTTTGTGAAGGTGAAGTGGGTGGATTTATGGTTGTTGACAAAAATTCTCCACTTGCTGTACCATTCCTGGAGGAGATTAAGGTGATTCTGGAGGTTTTCAGATTCTATGAGAGATGAATTGTTAATACATAACACAATTGTGTCATCGGCGAAGGTGGCGATCTCTGTATTGGCTGTAGTAGGAGCGTCTGAAGTGTACACTAGATATAATAGAGGACTCAGAACACTTCCTTGTGGTACACCAGCAGATATGGGTTGATAGTTTGAGAATGAATTGTTGATTATAGCTTGAAAGGTTGTGTCGCTTAGGTAGGATTGCAGTAATAGGAAAATTTGGCCGGAAAAGACTGTCTTAATTTTGTAGAGTAATCCCAAATGCCATACTCTACCGAATTCCTGTTTGATATAAAAGGCTGCAGTGCAGAATGCCTTGGCTTCTAGTGACTGCATGATTTTGGTAACAATCTTATGGATTTGCTGTGTTGTTAAATGTCGCCTACGAAAATCGAATTGGTACGCTATAATTTGGTGTAGGTCGACTGTCTCTTCTATTCTTTTAGCAATAGTCTTTCAAAATTTTAGACAGGAGGAAGGAGACTTATAGGTCGGTATAATGTTGGCTCTGTGGGCGGTTTGCCAGGCTTTGCCGTAACATGCTGTTGTATATGGTAGTCAGCAGTATTAATGTGTTCCTGGGTAGATGACGTAAAATTTGTCCTGTTATTAGGTCGTAGTCTGGGAATTTATGGACATTGGTGTATTTTAGTTCCTGTTGAACTTTGGCCGGGGAGAAGGATTTGATCGGTAAGGTCATTGTAGGCGCTTGTAGGAAGACTTCGACTTCTTCTCTCAGTGTTGGTCCTGGCCCAAGTTCTGTCGGGTTTTCTGATTGGTGGGATCGTAATTTTGGGTCTTTTAAATTTCCTTGTAGCTCTCCATATTGAACAATCAGCGCTCGATAAATGGATTATATAATAATGAAACGTTTCATTTCTGAAATTTCTGAGCTCAGTTTGAAGATTGTGAGTGAATCTATTGTATGTTGTTTTGACATTAGCGTTTCTGGTTCTCTGCCATCTACTTCTTTCTCGGCGTTTTCGATGACAAGTTCTTTGATGTGTCTAGGAATATTGTCACATTCTATGCGTTGATTGGGATCGGCAGGTGTAGCTTCTCGAGCGGCACTTTGGAGGAATAGTGTTAAGAATTATGTTGCGTCATCTAGTTCAGCAGGTGTTTTAATTTGTAGGGCAAGGTTGGTGCGTTCGGTTAGCGTTGTTGAAATAGTTCCCAGTTTGTCTTCTTAGTGGTAAGCCTTGGATGGCCGTCTTTGTAGATTATATTTGAGCTTGCTGTTATAATTATCGGTGAGTGAACGTTGGATTCTATTTTGAAGAACGTATTGACGATACCTTTTGTGATCGCGAAGTCCTGCAGATCAGGGATTATGTGAAGATCACTAAGCCAGTAAGTTGGTTGGTAGGTTGATAAGTAGGTTAAATTAAGGTTTTGTATGGCACGGAGGAGGTTTTGTCCCTTTAGGGTGGTGTAGCGTTCCAGTCGCAATTATAAATTTATTTCCAAAATTTAAAAGTGACTGGGTAAGCACTGGTTTCTATTTATAATAGTGTGCTCGGGATTTTATTGGTTTGATAAAACTGCAATTCGAAGTATTGTAAAGCAGTTCTAATAATCGCTGCTGAACCTCCATAAGCGGTTCCGTCCGGGTAATTTGTAAGATATACGGTATAGTTTGGGATTTTAATGGCAGTTCTATTCGTAGCATGGATTTCGGAGGTTAGCAATATGTCAATTTTATTTCTAGGATATGATTTGATATATCTCATTTGAGTTCCACGATGCTATGCGTACTGACGAAGCCATTTTGAAGCTAGTTTGGAAATGACAGTTGACATCATGTTTAACACCATGCTATTTTGATTGATTAATTGCACAAACATATTTTTAAATTCTGAGAGAAAGTATGATAGTTGCTGTCTAATTAGTTGATCATTGGTGGTGTTGGAGTTATTAGTGTCGATGAATACTTGCGCGAAAGGTCTGCGGTTTGTTGATAATTTTGGGGGAGGCGCAGGTTAGTAGGTTGGTTAGTTTAGTAGAGGAGGAAATTAGTGTGGTGTCGGGAATTATGGGTAGAGATTGTTAATTGATCTTCTTCTTGGGCCTTGCCTTATTCGTTGTAAGTCTTTGTAGTCTATGCAGCCTTTATAATTTGCTGTATGGTTTTCCCCACACAATGCTCATTTGGCGGGCGTGTAAGGATATTTTGACATTCTTGAGTTTTTGGTTTCCACCACATTTTACGCAGGTATAGGATTTTTGTACAGTAGGATTTAATGTGCCGGTACTCCTTGCAAGGCGTACATTGTGGAACTACATTTTTCTTTCTTGGTGCTTCAATTGATACTTTCATATTGCCTAGGTATTTATTATTATTTATATTATTTTATATATTGTTTTATTATTGTTTTTTGGTTCAAGGTCGACCATGAATAATGGTAATAGGCCCTTTGTTACCCGATGGCGAATATTGATAATATTTCGCACGTCGTAAGATTCCCTAATTTGAATTTAATTTCTTCCGTTGGTATAGAGTGGTGGAGGTATCTTATTGCAACTCTATATGCCCTATCTCCTTTAACTGGTATGTGTGGTGGGCTATTTTTTCGACGGAGGTGTTTTGTAGCTTTCGATAAGAGTCAACGGTGTGGCTGTTAATTTCGATCGTGTTGTTTGTTAAGGCTTTGGTGTGAAATTGTTCTTTTCTATGACCCTGGATAAGTTGGCTATCATTTGCTTGTAGTTGAGGACACCATATATAAACATGGAGGGATTGCTCTGTAAGCAATCCCGGAACGAACAAAAACCTTTCGATTTCGATTTCAATTTCGGGAAAATTGAAATCGAATATCTCAATTATTCGACATAGAATAATGTCGAGTTTTCGACTTCATTTTCGAATTCAGTGTAAATTTCTATAAGAATCACATTTAAAATCATGTCGAAAATTTTCCCGAAATTGAAGTCGAATATCTCGAAAACTATTCGACATAGAATTTTTGGATTTCATTATTGAAATCAGCGTAAACTTTCTTTAAATTACTCATAAAATCAATGTCGAAATTTTCCCGAAATTTGAAGTCGAATATCTCGAAAACTATTCGAGATAGAAACTTTTGATTTCGATTTTGAAATCAACGTAAAATATCCTATAAGAATCCATTTTAAAATTTTAAAAATCCATAATTTTGTGACAGCGTCAGACAGACAGACCGACAGACATATAGATTCAGTAACGAACTTTTAAGTTCGTTGAAAATGTGGGTGGTTTTGGTATTTTTGGTTGTGTGGAGTTGTTAGCAGGTATTGGTATTGTCTTCTGGTTTATATAGGGCAGTAAATCTATTATGGGTTTTATTGGTGTAAATTCTCTAATCTCTGTTGGGAGTTGGTAAGTCTTCTTTTGATATTATAACTTGCCATTGATTATTGTTGATTGTTGACGATTCATCCTCGTCTGGTGATTCAAATTCATTTGTTGAGGAATTTTGGCTTGGTTTATTTGCATCTTAGAGAGGTTAGGTTAAGAGTTAGAGGTCGTAACGACCGTTGATTGGTATGCATTGGAAAAGTCGGCTGTATGAAATTCTGTGGTTGTGCAGGAATTGAATAATCGTAGTTTGGGTAAGATTTGTCCTCCCATTTAGGGTTGTTGGTAAGTGCATGGTTTGACTTATAGGATAATTCAATTACAACATTGGGTTTATGTTTGACATTTTGCATTTTAATGCTCACGCGATAGCTATCTGCAAAGCCGTCGCGATATAGATAATCTGCAGTCACGGCGATTAGCAGAATAAAATTAGAATTGTAATTTGAAATATATAGAAAATGATGAGCAATACATACAAGACCAAACACGAGGAAAAAAACTAATAAAGGAAAAAGGACAAGGCAGGATAAATAGGTGACGACCAAGGCAAAGGGTGGGACTAACGATTATGCATGGGACAGAATAGGAACATGGAATATTAGAAGTTTAAATGGCAAAGAGAAAGATCTAATCCAGGAAATTAAGAAGTATAAAATGCAAAATAGCAATCACAGAGACGAAGAGGAAAGGAGTAGGAGAATTAATAATAGAAGATTACGGGCTGTTATACAGTGGAATAGACGAGCGAGAAAGAGCTACCAGGGTAGGGTGCCTGATAAGTCCGAAGTACATGAGTAAATTAGAGTGGAAATCAGTGAGCAAAAGGGCAATGAAAGTAACTTTTGCACGATGTAATCAGGAGAAATTGGATGTAATAATAACATATGGACCGGGAGAAAGTGATGCGAAGAAAGAAAAGTAGCAATTCTGGCAAGAACTTCAAATGTTATATGAAGAATCAGACAACCCACGATAATTATAGGAGACTTTAATGGAAGAATTGGAAATGAGATTGTAGGGAGGCAAGGGTATGGGACAACATGGAGATCGCAAGTAATATGAACGGAGGGTGATACAAAACTCTTTATATCAGCACAAGGATTGCCATAAATACACTAGAGAGGAACCAGGAATAAATGACAGATCAGTTATTGACTATATAATAACGGAAGAAATAAATAGAAGAATGATAAAAGGATGAGAGTTTAGGGAGCAGAATTATCGACAGACCACTACCTATTAATAGCAAAATGAAAAATAAAAATAGAAGGATGAAGAGGATAATAGGAAAATAAAAGAAAGAAATAAAGACGATCAAGATACACAGACCAGCAAGTAAGAGAGGAGTACACAGAACAGGCCAAGAAGGGGATACAAGAAGTGGAACAAAAGATATCAGAAATAAACATTGAAGTGATGTGGAAAAATTTAAAGAAATCATCTACAAGGCAGGAGCAAAAGTCCTGGGTTAACCTCAACAGGAGGAATGAAGAGGAAAAATTAAAAACATCATTAAAATAAAAAAGAAAGCGTGGAATAAATATTTACAAGGGAAGGGTGATGAAGCTTATGAGGGCTATAAAGCAGCGAGAGAAATAGTAGAGAAAAAAGTCAAAATAGCTAAAGCTAAGGAATGGGAAGAATTTGGGACCAAGATGGAAAAGGACAAAGGGGCAAACCAAAAGCTATTATATAGGGTACTGAAGAACATGAGAAATAAAGAAAGAAAAATCGGGGAAACAGGTTATGGACAGGGAGGAAGGATATTAATGGAGGACAAAGTTATGGAAAGATGGAAGCAATATTTCCAGGATATGTTAGAGGAGAAGAGATAACAGAGGAGAAAGCGGAAGAAGGAGCACAAAATGATGAGAAACCGAAAAGAGAGAGGCAGACGGGCGGATGAAATAAGGGATGGCATTAGTTTAGAAGAAGTTAAAAGGCAATAGGAAAGTTGAGGAACGGGAAAGCTCCAGAGTAGATGGACCAAAAGCAGAACTACTGAAGGAATGGGCCAAAAGGAATGGTGTTACTACAGAGAATATTAAATGAAGCATGGGTACAAACAGTACCTAAGGTGGAAAATTGCAGTAATAGTACCTATTTTCAAAGAAGGTAATAAGAAAGACTGCGCAAATTATCGGGGATATCGCTTCTATGCACAACATGCAAGATATGAGATGTTCTTGGAAGAAAGATTAAGGAAGAAAGTAGAAGGAAAGTTACATGGAGCACAAAGTGATTTCAGGCCCTATTGCACAAGACCATGTATTTACACTAAGAAACATAAAGAGAAAATGCTACCTTATAACAAAGATATATATATATATATATATATATATATATATATATATATATATATATATATATATATATATATATATATATGTGTGGATCTGAAAAAGCATTCGATAAGGTGGTGAGAAAGAACATATGGGGCATACTGGAGAAACGGCACAGCAAAAAGCTATAAAATCATTATACAGTAAAAGGGGAATATAGTAAGGAAGGACAATATGGAAACAAACAAATTCAGAACCACACAAGGAGTGAGGCAGGGGCTTAGCCCACTGCTCTTTATCATTTAATGAATGAAATAATCACACAAGTAAGCAGCAAAAGCAGAAGTTGACGGTAGGACACTATAAAATGAAGCCAGTGGAAGTGAGTGAATGCGTGTTTGCAGACGATATTGCAATATTGGCAGATACGGAAACAAGGTTACAATTTAATGTGGATTTATGTGTAAAAGAGTTGATCAAACAGGGAATAAAATAAATATAAGCAAAACAAAATAGTAGTGATAAATAATAATAATGAGCGAGAAATAAGCATAAAATAAATAATCAGGCAGTGGAACAAGTAAAAGTCTAAAGTACCTAGGAGTAACCATAGAGGAAAAAGGAAAGCAAGAAGAAGAAATAAACAATAGATAACGACAGCGACAAAGATCTCCACAGTATGAAAAGGGGTTCATTAGCAAAAGAAATTAGTAATAAAACAAAATGTCAATTTATAGAACCATATTTTCCGACGCTACTGTATGGATGCGAAACATGGGAACTGACTGAGAGCCAACTTAAAAAGATTCAGGTGTTAGAAATGAAGTATCTTAGAAAAGTAGCTAAGGTCACGTTAATGGATAAAATAAGAAATGAAGAAATAAGGAAAAGATTGAATACCGAAAGTGTCGAGAAGATCATAGAAAGGGCACAGCTGAGGTAGTGGGGGCACATGAAAAGACTGAACGAAGAAAGACAAGTTAGAAAAATATGGGGGGCAAAATCCATTGGAAAGAGAAAGAAAGGCAGACCAAGAATGACGTGGGATGGAGAGGTAGCGAAGTCAATAGGAATCTCATAGAAGCAGGCTAAAATTTCAGCAAGGGGCAGGGCTAGATGGAGAACAATGATAAAATAGTGGAGAATCAGTGCGAAGGTGGGGAAATAAGTGTGAGTGAAGGGGAGGTCAGTTGTTCAACATCCCTGATAGGCTTGAGATTAGAAAGAGAAGAAATGTGGAGTGTAAAAGGGAAAGGTTAGTGAAGTGATAAACAGAGGCATCACAAATAGAGTGGAGTTTAGTTATAAGGACAGAGCAAGATAGGATTTGATGCAAAATTAGAATTACTAATAATTTTTATTTCGCACGGAAAGATGAAATTATTTTAAGTTATTGTAAATGAGGTATTTCGATTAATTTATAAAAGAAAGGTATATTATATCCTCTACACCTAACGATAATTTGATGAAGATAATTTGATTTTGGCACCATAGAAATTCATTTGGTCCCTACTGTGCATCGCAGTAAACTGCAGTGAGTGCATGGGAACAACAAAATAACGTCACTACAAAGAAATAGCTGGGAATATCCCCATATATTAATCCGATTTGTTTGACCTATATAGGTCCTTTGGCAGTCTCCACAAGGTATTTCATACACTCCTTGGGATTCATTGGGAGATTTTATCGGTGATGCCTCTGATGTAAGGTAGAAATGCTTTTGTTGGTTAGGAGGGTTTTAAGATTGGGAGTTAGTGTTTTTATTGATATTTTTGATTATATTGGTTAAGGATTTTTTGGAATGCCCATTTTGCAGTAGGGTGGTGGTAATGGTTTTAATTTCTGTGTTGTATTTTTTTTATCGGAAAATCTAATGGATCTGGAGATGAGGGATTTTGCAACTGAATTAATTTGGAGTGGTGATGGGATTTGACATTTAGGTGGCCATTAGTGTGAGTGAGTGTTCTGTAGACAGTGTAATGAAAGCTCTCATTAGACGGATTTCTTGTTATGAGAGTATCTAGGAAGGGAAGGGAATTATTATGTTCGGTTTTTATGGTAAATTTGATATTGGTGTGGATTTGGTTGAGGTGGAAAAGGAATTCTGAAAGAGTATCATGTTCATGAGGCCAGGTAACAAAAGTGTCATCGACATATCGGATCCAGCAGCTAACTTTAAGTTGAATTGAGGTGAGGGCTTTTGTTTCAAAATCGATCATAAAAAGGTTAACGATGACAGATGAAAGTGGGGAACCCATGGGAGCACCATTAGTTTGGCGATAAAATTTATTTTGGAAGGTAAAGTAAGTATTGGATAGGCAATGGTTTATTAGGGAGAGGATATTGTTATTTATATTATAGGTTGACCTTAATAACTGTAGGGTATCTGGAATTGGGATATTTGTAAACAAAGAAACGACATGAAGGCTGACCATGAGCTCACCTTTGCGTATAGGGAAGGTTTTCAGTATTTCTAAGAAATGATAGGAGTTTCGGACGTAGGATTATGCCTGCGCTGTAAAAGGTTGAAGAGTCTTGGCAAGGTATTTAGCTAGGTTGTGGGTGGAAGAACCGAACGCACTAACTATGGGGCGTAAAGAAACGTTCCCTTTGTAAATTTTTGGGGGACCATACAATTTGGGAGTTTCTTAGTATCGGATGATAAGTTGGATCTTTAAATCTCCTAGAAGGGTTTAAAGAACCTAATGCTCGTATCGTAGAGGACATTAACTTACATTCATTTCCTGTCGATCGCGAGCCACCTACAGATCAATGCATTAGCAATGAGGGACCAGTAAGTTTTGAATACAAAAAAGGCTGTAAATTTTATTACTCTTAACAGTTCAACACAAATTTAGAAAAGTCTTATCTGAACCACAGTTACGACGTTAATCAGAGCGGTAGATACAGAGAGATAATCGCAAGAATTTTAAAGTTTTTATTGCTTTTGATTTAATGGTGCATGACAATGATTTGAAGAAAGCACGCATTGCATGCATAAAAACTAATTAGAAATAAGAATATATGATTTAAAACTTCCAATTATTGGCTTTTTATATTTAAACAAATCTATGGTTTCAAAAGATTAACAAATTTATTAAAAGGAAACTATAGAAAATAAGGAAGATTTGTATAGAAAAAAATTTGTGTCAGAAGTGAAACAGTAAATTAATGAAGTATATACTGACATTACTTTTAATTCTGATTAAAGTGGTTTCTAACTAAAGATATATTTTGTCGAGGAGAGAACCAAGTATAATGACTAATATAATCTATCTCCTCAACTAGCCACAGGTACACAGTGCAACCAACAATTTCACTTGAAAGTGACACCAGATTAAATTATCTTCAAAATTTGGCCTTATAAAAATAGCGAATGACTCTTCGGGCGTAACTACCACAGTTCTGTTCCTTTTAACATTTAATTTCCATTTTATTTTGTAAATATATCTTAAATAGAACTTGAGATATTCTGAAAAAGCTTTTAAGGTAGTTATCAGCAAAGAAATACGCGTTTTTATTTTTGGTCTTCTGCGATATAACTAAGTTTCATTGAAATCAGTGACGAACACTTCGATACCGTTACTTATTAGTTACTAATAAAAACTGAGTACTTTCAAACGAACTGCAATAATGCGATCATCTTAAAGCAGGCGCTTTCACATCGCCCACATGAAACCTGGTGACTATTAGACAATGAGAGCAAATATATAAAATCCTTAACCTCTCATTTCAAAGCCCTTGCCCTCACGGGAAACGTAAGTCTGGCTATTTATGTATTAAGTAAACGCAAAGGATATAAAATACGGAAGGCAACTTTTGAAAGCGAAACAAGTCATGCATGTGGTCTTGCGGCCCCAGTATCTTGGGTCAAATGAGGGCTACATGTCTTAAATTCAGTACCGAGGTAAATACCGACCTAAGATATCTACTGACAAAATATGAACTAAATCAGTCAAGTAGTTTTGGAGATATTGTGTCGGCACGCGCGCATACACACACACACACACAAACAGACAGACAGACAGATAGGATCGTGATCGCATTAACTTACAGGATTTCGAAAGTTAGTAAATTTCTTAACTTGCAGCAAATAATTATAGGTGCTAACAAATAATAAACGCAAATAAGAAGGTTGAAGAAATGTTTATATAAGCGATACCGATACTGATATTCTGAGACATTTCAAAATCAAACTGTTACAAACGTAGCGAGTATACGTCTAACGTAAATGAAATTAAACAAGTTTTTCTCTTGTTTTTTTGTTTGGTTTTTTTAATGTATGCTAAAACAACTTTGGCTTTTAATTTGAAATAGCTATAGAATGACTGAATAAATTACTTATAGATTTCTTTGTTCACTAAAAGGTTAAAAAAGCAACTCTTTTTTTAATGCCGCTGAACTATAATCTGGAATTTATAAGACTTAAGATAATAACAATGCACAAGTACAAACACTCGTTAGGTTATTTCACATTATTTACATTCGTTAAGAAAATGAAACAGAGCGTAACTTTACTTTATAATAAACATGATGTGTAGAGACTGAATTTGATTTCTTAACGAGAACATTTCCTTTATATTATTACTAGAAATGTTTTATTCTACATCTGCTTATTGCTAACAACAATTGATGCACTTAAATTCATTTTGTGAAGTGACGCAATTATCTTACTTTTCTGCGCTACAGGGATTAAGCTTATTTTGCTTTAACAAAGCTCTGTGAATCAATTGGTATTATTAGAATTATTTTGATCAAACGAGACGTTTACCTTTGAAGGCCCTAACTTTTGCTTTGTTCAAAGATACCATGAGATTGTATTTTCTAAATTTAGGCAAATAGATTGATAATTGGTTGTTTTCTTGTATTATTACTTTATCGTCAGTAAACAGTAACGTATTAGGGTTGCCGTATTTCGGGATGTAGGTCTGGTTTTCAGTGTTTGGAGGTGTAATAAATGTATAAGTTAAAAAGTGTATGAGATACGCTGCAATTTTGTCTCACTCTTTGGCTAATTTCTATTTCTTTCTTGAGTTTTGTACCTGTGTTTATTACTGTTTCTCTCTCGTGATACAAACTGTTAATTGACTTTATGTGATATAGTGAGTACTCATTATTTGTCATCTTCTAGAGCTTATTTCGATCAACTGCTTCGCTATAAAGATATTGCCGTTGCATAAAGGTTTTTTTAAAATCCACTGTCTTCTTCCTGTAAAAGTAAAGTCATTTTATATAAAATATTTAGTCGGCTAATATCTCTGTAGTTTTGACAGTTACTTTTGTTTTCTTTTTTAAAAAGTAACTTCTGCTATTCTTCATGCATTTGGAATTTTATATTTCTAATAATACATATTTATGAGGTGCAGTAACCCAAAACGGTAGAGACTACTTGCATATTTAATGAATTCCTTATTTATTCCGTTTAATTCTGCTGTTCATGTATATTTGACACGCTTTAATGTGCTTTATAAATCATTCATCGTAATTATAATCTTCAGAAAAGTCACTGTTATTAATTAAGTATTTTGCTACTTTAAATTTTCGCTTCTTTCTACTGCAGCATTTTGTAACGCATTTTTATTGTTTTTCTTTTATTATGTTTGATTTTGCCAAGTTGTTTCTATCTGATTAAAATACCTTATGACTTTATATACTAATATTTTGGTTCCATTTGTATGATGTTCAATATTTGCAATAAATTTGTCCTAAAATTTTGGTGAACTTCTTTTTCAGAATCTTGGTATACCTTTTCTTTTAAATATATGTACAAGGTGCATTATGAAAGTAATGCGTATGGTTCCATAAAACTAATTTATTGGTCAGATCTGTACAAATCATCAAAACTCTTTAAAATACACTCCTCTTGCATCAATACACTTGCAGTCGCAATTTCCATGCCTTAAAGTCGTTAACCGGGATGTCCTTTAGGACTCTTGTAATATGAACTTGAATGTTCTCTACGGACACCCAATGTTTTTCTTTGAGCTCTTTCTTCACACGAGGAAATAAAAAGTCACGGAGAGCCAGGTCAGGACTATATAGGGCTGGGGACCACTGGGGTGTTGCTCCAGGCCAGGAACGATGAAGGCCGTGGCTGGGTGCATTGTGGGTGGAGCTTCATTGAGTCGTGGTCTTCACGCAGTCGACCTTTTTCAGCACTTCTACGTAAAACGCCGCGTTGATAGTCTGTTCTAGTGATACAAACTTCTAGACGCGATTTCTTGAAAATAGACAATGAGCATTGTTTAACGAGCTCTGACCTGCGGGGCGTGGAAACGATGCATGCCTTTTTAAAGCGGGCCACTCGATGTGCCCTTCGGCCGGCAATCTGCGATCTTTCCTTTTGGCATCTGTTAAAATTCATTTTTTTTTTTTTTATATTTTTTTAAATTATCGCGCCGTGTTACAACTTGCAAAAACGCTTCACGCGGAAGGAGCTCCTGACGCAACGCTCAGTAACAGCTTCACATATTGAAGCAAATACGTATGCACAAGTACGATGTGAAACATTATACAAAAATATATATATATATATGTATATATTATATATATATATAGAATACTGAGATTTCTAAAGCAACCTATTTTGCAAGAAAAACTCTACATAGAACTACTTCAGGACGAGGGTATAAGACATTGTATGAACAAGACCAAGGGATATATTTATAAATAATAAAATAGACCAAAATAAATCACCAAACACTCAATTGAAATAAAAACGAACATATTAAAGCACAAGCATTAGGATCTAGGAAAGTGTCTAACAAGAAATACAAAGCAATAGCAATCAGTAAAGAACCTACGTTGCAAACTTAAACTATTTGGATCTGTAGTAGAATAAGTGACGTCAATCGAATATTTAGGCATCAAAATCACAAGTAATGGAATATTGACAAGAGGTTAAATATCAGGCCCAAAAACAACAAAAATATCTACATGCCTAAATAATACCATGTGGAACAACAAACATAAAGAGGAGCCCAAAGTTTGAAATATATAAATCTGCCATAAGGCCGATTATGACTTACGCAAACGAAACAAGGTCAGATACAGTAAAGACCAAACAAATACACAGAAACAACGGAGATAAACTTATGGGCGTAACTAAACTTGACCACATAAGAAGCGAGGAAATAAGACAAAGCTGCGAAGTTTAAAAGATCGACGAGTGGGCCAAAAGAAGATCAGAATGGAATACCTATTTATCTGGATGAAAGATACCAGGATAGTAAAAGGTTAGAGACTTGTCACCTATACAGAAGGTTACCAAGAAGGTAGACCAAGAAAGAGATGGAAAGATGCGTTGAAATAAAACAAGCTTTAAACTTTTAAAAAGTAGAAGAGCAACGAAAAGAAGAAGAGTTGTATACATGCTTTTTTATCCACAGCTAACTGTGATTCTTCGTTCCATATTCTCAGGTCTGTTTTGTTTCGTAGTTTTTCTTCTTTTCTATAGCTTCGGTTTTTATGCTGCTCCTTATATTGTTCAATTTTTGTTGTTACTTCTTGGTGTACTGGCTAAGTGTTGGCTATATTTGTATAAATTTATGATGCCTTCTTCCTGGAGTAAATATATTCTTAATACTTCTTGGATTAAAATTGCGGTTCTTGTTTTTGATTTTTTCCACTTTGCTAGTAATATAGTTGTAGACATTGATAAGTGATCATCCAAATAGATATCACTACATAAATAACCCCTTATATTTTGAAGCAAGATGTCCTTTTTCGGAAAAATGTGTTAGTAGTTTTCAATTTGTTAAATTTTGGATTAAATCTAGTTATAACTGCAAAAATTGCATTTGAAGGTCATTTCACTGCCTCTTCTTACAGGTGGAAATGTTGACAAGATTTTTCATGCAATTTGATGTTGTGCATTATAGCTGCGTTATTGTCTTTGAATATTTGAATTATTGCTGAAACATTAACATAGTTGACGTAACCTCAAAGAAAAAGTCTCTATTTCAAGTAATGACTTGCCCATGAAATTTTCTGAATTCACTTCTGGCCAAAAGTCGGTCAGCATTTCATGATAACGCACGGTTACTGCAACCGACCAACCCCATTCTCGAAAAAATACAGCCCAATGACACCAAGCTAAAAGGATACCAAATTGTAAGGCACTGAAGATGGAGAGGTGTTTCTTGCTATTTGTCTAGGATTTTCAGACTTTGTAATGCGACGGTTTTGCTTATTTACATATCCAACGAGGCGGAATTGTACATCAGTCAGAACAATTTCTTTGAAAAAATGCTACAACGATGATATTCTGACAGATCTAGCTGGCGGATGACTAATTGGATTCTTCAGATGCAGAATTTGACCGCAACACATTTTCGATTAGCTTCGCAATTTATATACTACAAGCTGCTTTATTTTGACCGAAAAGTGTATAACCTTACGAACTGCCTCTGCAAATTAAAATTTTATTGCGAAATTAGCAAAAACTTTAAAATGCGTTGGGCGAGGTGAAAAATCGTAAAATAAGATTATTTTCTTGAAAATTATAACAGATTTTTCTATTGAACTGCAAAGTACATTAAGCATTTTGTGAATGCACAATTTTAGAAGCACCTCAATGTATTACTACAATTATAATAAACTTCCCATTTTCACAGATTAATATTGATAGTCCATTGAAGCTCCTACAGATACAATAAAAATCTAAACTTTCTAACAGGATATCAAGTTATTCATACCAAAAATACTTTTTATGGTAGTGCCTTTATATTTTTCTTAATTGACATGTCCAAATAGAAATAAAAAATGCAACAGTAGATGTACATTTTTATTTTGCTCTTAACTTTATGTATTCGTAAATATATCGTTCTTTACTCCACGACCACTCAGGGGTGGGGATTACATTTTACAGCAAAATTAAATGTATCTTTTTTGGATAACCTAGATATATAATAAAACTTAGTACAATACAAATGCATTACTTCTTTTCTTAGTTTCCTAATTCTCAAGAATATTTCTTTATTTTTGTATTTTAATGTTTTTAGTTTTACTTCTTAACTACTTTTGTATAAAGTAAAAATATGACCGCACATTTATGTCTATTATAGAGTACTTAAAATTAATCACGACTGTCTATTTATTCCGTAAAACTTTCTTATAATATAATAACGTTATGTTTATGTCAATGAATTTTAGCGAAAACATATTAATCACAAATTATTATTTTGCGACATGTGTTGCTAAAATGCTGTTACAGCAACAATTTTATAGACAATAAAAAAGCAATAAAAACATCAAATATGAAATTAATAAGCGTGATTTAGACATGAAATTAATTATCATATTACATGCAGAAATACGTAAGTTTTATTTGAATTTTGAAAGGAATACCTCACATTAACATTAGAAAACATGACATTAAAATGTAATAAACATTGCATCATGCAATGTTATATCACTATGGAAAATAAGAAAAATAAAAAATTAAACTGAAGGCTTGTACAAAAGATGTGATGAGGCGAGAAGTAAATTAAAAACAAAAAATTTCTCGGAGTAGGTTTTATAGTATAATGTGACTTGCAAAGGAAATTTGAGTACAGAAATACTAGTACTATAACTAATACTATAAGAATTAGCGATAAGATAAAAATAAAATAGCCAATGAATGCAGCAATTTACTTTTCATGGGTTTTTATATGGAAATACCAGAACATAAAAGAAAACAACACACTGCCTTTGTATTAACCAATTGAATTAAAAATATTTTAGTAAAATGCAAATTATAACTATACAAATCAGAAAAACATAAAAATAATAATTTGAAAAATAAAAACATTCTTTAACATACTACAACAAACTTAGAAACAAGAACAGTTTATAATAATGAAAAAATTACGTAGTTCAGAAGTAATGGAAGGACAAGAAGACAAGGATATCAGAAGAGATACCGAAATTATTTATATAGAAAAGATATACAAAACACAAGAAAAAATTATATATTTGGGGTAAAATTCAATAAACAAACAATAGATTTAGTAAAATAGTAATTAATATGTGTTATCAATTACATTATCAAAATTTTCACAAATTACAATAAAACAAAACTACATATTGCTTAAAAATTTACAAAAAAGGAAATAATATTACTTTCAAAGAAAATATCAACATAAGGTTTTAGATCTTTTTGTTTATTAAGAGTGCATATTTACAATCTACTCTATACAGTCTAAGTGAGTAATAAGCAAATCGTATGCTAAAGTAGAAGACTTGAGGGAGGTTCATCCAGTGATGTTACTCCCAAATAGGAGGCTTACACCTGGTTAGGTTGATGTGTGAGGTCATAGGGCCATTGGCTATGTAGTCTTCTTGTCACGACTGGTTCTTGGGATAGCTGATAAACGAGCTCGTTTTCGTGTCCCGTGAGAGTGTGTTGGTAGGAAGTTGCTAGTCTACAGTTTCGCTGGAAATGTATGCGATCCCTAGGTCTTCGTGGAGAGTCTGGTTGGTAACGTACCAAGGGCATTTGACATCAGACGAAGAGTCTTGGACTGGAAACACTGCAAGATTTTAGTATTTGACGGCTTGGTGCAACCCCATAGTTGGATGCCGTAGATCCAAATTGACTTCAGGATGGCTTCGTAGAGAACTGTGTTTTGAGGATAACTGCGAACGCCTTCCAAGAAGCCAGTTCATTTCTTTTACTTTGATGTCGAGATGTTTTCTTTTTGCGTTTATGTGAGTCTTCCATATGAATTTTTGGTCAAGATGCATCCCTAAATATTTGACTTCTGGTTTGACTGGTATAACTGTATTGTTAATGGTGACTTGTGGACATGTACTTCGCTTGTTTGTGAAGGTGAAGTGGATGGATTTATGGTTGTTAACGGAAATTCTCCACTTGCTGTACCATTCCTGGAGGAGGTTAAGGTGATTCTGGAGGTTTTCAGATTCGATGAAAGATGAATTGTTAATACATAACACAATTGTGTCATCGGCGAAGGTGGCGATCTCTGTATTGGCTGTAGTAGGAGCGTCTGAAGTGTACACTAGATATAATAGAGGACTCAGAACACTTCCTTGTGGTACACCAGCAGATATGGGTTGATAGTTTGAGAATGAATTGTTGATTATAGCTTGAAAGGTTGTGTCGCTTAGGTAGGATTGCAGTAATAGGAAAATTTGGCCGGAAAAGACTGTCTTAATTTTGTAGAGTAATCCCAAATGCCATACTCTACCGAATTCCTGTTTGATATAAAAAAAGGCTGCAGTGCAGAATGCCTTGGCTTCTAGTGACTGCATGATTTTGGTAACAATCTTATGGATTTGCTGTATTGTTAAATGTCGCCTACGAAAATCGAATTGGTACGCTGGTATAATTTGGTGTAGGTCGACTGTCTCTTCTATTCTTTTAGCAATAGTCTTTCAAAATTTTAGACAGGAGGAAGGAGACTTATAGGTCGGTATAATGTTGGCTCTGTGGGCGGTTTGCCAGGCTTTGCCGTAACATGCTGTTGTATATGGTAGGTATTAATGTGTTCCTGGGTAGATGACGTAAAATTTGTCCTGTTATTAGGTCGTAGTCTGGGAATTTATGGACATTGGTGTATTTTAGTTCCTGTTGAACTTTGGCCGGGGAGAAGGATTTTTTCGGTAAGGTAATTGTAGGCGCTTGTAGGAAGACTTCGACTTATTCTCTCAGTGTTGGTCCTAACCCAAGTTCTGTCGGGTTTTCTGATTGGTGGAATCGTAATTTTGGGTCTTTTAAATTTCCTTGTAGCTCTCCATATTGAACAATCAGCGCTCGATAAATGGATTATATAATAATGAAACGTTTCATTTCTGAAATTTCTGAGCTCAGTTTGAAGATTGAGTGAATCTATTGTATGTTGTTTTGACATTAGCGTTTCTGGTTCTCTGCCATCTACTTCTTTCTCGGCGTTTTCGATGACAAGTTCTTTGATGTGTCTAGGAATATTGTCACATTCTATGCGTTGATTGGGATCGGCAGGTAGCTTCTCGAGCGGCACTTTGGAGGAATAGTGTTAAGAATTCTGTTGCGTCATCTAGTTCAGCAGGTGTTTTAATTTGTAGGGCAAGGTTGGTGCGTTCGGTTAGCGTTGTTGAAATAGTTCCCAGTTTGTCTTCTTAGTGGTAAGCCTTGGATGGCCGTCTTTGTAGATTATATTTGAGCTTGCTGTTATAATTATCGGTGAGTGAACGTTGGATTCTATTTTGAAGAACGTATTGACGATACCTTTTGTGATCGCGAAGTCCTGCAGATCAGGGATTATGTGAAGATCACTAAGCCAGTAAGTTGGTTGGTAGGTTGATAAGTAGGTTAAATTAAGGTTTTGTATGGCACGGAGGAGGTTTTGTCCCTTTAGGGTGGTGTAGCGTTCCAGTCGCAATTATAAATTTATTTCCAAAATTTAAAAGTGACTGGGTAAGCACTGGTTTCTATTTATAATAGTGTGCTCAATTTTATTGGTTTGATAAAACTGCAATTCAAGTATTGTAAAGCAGTTCTAATAATCGCTGCTGAACCTCCATAAGCAGTTCCGTCCGGGTAATTTGTAAGATATACGGTATAGTTTGGGATTTTAATGGCAGTTCTATTCGTAGCATGGATTTCGGAGGTTAGCAATATGTCAATTTTATTTCTAGGATATGATTTGATATATCTCATTTGAGTTCCACGATGCTATGCGTACTGACGAAGCCATTTTTAAGCTAGTTTGGAAATGACAGTTGACAGCATGTTTAACACCATGCTATTTTGATTGATTAATTGCACAAACATATTTTTAAATTCTGAGAGAAAGTATGATAGTTGCTGTCTAATTAGTTGATCATTGGTGGTGTTGGAGTTATTAGTGTCGATGAATACTTGCGCGAAAGGTCTGCGGTTTGTTGATAATTTTGGGGGAGGCGCAGGTTAGTAGGTTGGTTAGTTTAGTAGAGGAGGAAATTAGTGTGGTGTCGGGAATTATGGGTAGAGATTGTTAATTGATCTTCTTCTTGGGCCTTGCCTTATTCGTTGTAAGTCTT
This sequence comes from Sinelater perroti, assembly GCA_036346155.1. Lineage (NCBI taxonomy): Eukaryota > Metazoa > Arthropoda > Insecta > Coleoptera > Elateridae > Sinelater > Sinelater perroti. The sequence continues at coordinate 34,041 of JARFIY010000175.1, read as the reverse complement.
TGTAGTCTATGCAGCCTTTATAATTTGCTGTATGGTTTTCCCCACACAATGCTCATTTGGCGGGCGTGTAAGGATATTTTTGACATTCTTGAGTTTTTTGGTTTCCACCACATTTTACGCAGGTATAGGATTTTGTACAGTAGGATTTAATGTGCCGGTACTCCTTGCAAGGCGTACATTGTGGAACTACATTTTTCTTTCTTGGTGCTTCAATTGATACTTTCATATTGCCTAGGTATTTATTATTATTTATATTATTTTATATATTGTTTTATTATTGTTTTTTGGTTCAAGGTCGACCATGAATAATGGTAATAGGCCCTTTGTTACCCGATGGCGAATATTGATAATATTTCGCACGTCGTGCCCAAGATTCCCTAATTTGAATTTAATTTCTTCCGTTGGTATAGAGTGGTGGAGGTATCTTATTGCAACTCTATATGCCCTATCTCCTTTTAACTGGTATGTGTGGTGGGCTATTTTTTCGACCGGGAGGTGTTTTTGTAGCTTTCGATAAGAGTCAACGGTGTGGCTGTTAATTTCGATCGTGTTGTTTGTTAAGGCTTTGGTGTGAAATTGTTCTTTTTCTATGACTCTGGATAAGTTGGCTATCATTTGCTTGTAGTTGAGGACACCATATATAAACATGGAGGGATTGCTCTGTAAGCAATCCCGGAACGAACAAAAACCTTTCGATTTCGATTTCAATTTCGGGAAAATTGAAATCGAATATCTCAATTATTCGACATAGAATAATGTCGAGTTTTCGACTTCATTTTCGAATTCAGTGTAAATTTCTATAAGAATCACATTTAAAATCATGTCGAAAATTTTCCCGAAATTGAAGTCGAATATCTCGAAAACTATTCGACATAGAATTTTTGGATTTCATTATTGAAATCAGCGTAAACTTTCTTTAAATTACTCATAAAATCAATGTCGAAATTTTCCCGAAATTTGAAGTCGAATATCTCGAAAACTATTCGAGATAGAAACTTTTGATTTCGATTTTGAAATCAACGTAAAATATCCTATAAGAATCCATTTTAAAATTTTAAAAATCCATAATTTTGTGACAGCGTCAGACAGACAGACCGACAGACATATAGATTCAGTAACGAACTTTTAAGTTCGTTGAAAATGTGGGTGGTTTTGGTATTTTTGGTTGTGTGGAGTTGTTAGCAGGTATTGGTATTGTCTTCTGGTTTATATAGGGCAGTAAATCTATTATGGGTTTTATTGGTGTAAATTCTCTAATCTCTGTTGGGAGTTGGTAAGTCTTCTTTTGATGTTATAACTTGCCTTTGATTATTGTAGTTTGTTGACGATTCATCCTCATCTGGTGTTTCAAATTCATTTATTGGAATTTTGGCTTGGTTTGTTTGCATCCCTGGGAAGGTTAAGAGTTGAAGATCGTAGTAACGACCGTTGATTGGTATGAATTGGAAAAGTCGGATGTATGAAATTCTGATTGAGAATTGAATAATTGTAGTTTGGGGGTAGATTTGTCCTCCCATTTGGGGTTGGGTGAGTGGCATGGTTTGATTTATAGGATAATTTGAATTATAACCGAACATTGAATTTATTTTCATTTTGCATTTTAATACTCACGCGATAGCCTATCTGTACAGATAAGTTGCAGTCACTTTATTTATTATTGCACTAAACGTTAACGTAAAATAAACAGAATTAGTAAAAATCAGCATTGATATTAAAAAAAACAATTAATAGAAAATCTAGAAATTTAAGAAACATAAAAATTTAATAAAAATTACAAATGCTGCCATCAATGACGTTTATAATATTTCGCAAACGACGATGTAAAGAAAAATTACTTTGTTGATAAAGTGGGTTAGCTTTTCTTATTTTTTTATGGTATTCTAATGCAATATGGAAGTATGGAGTAGTAGTTTTTATTATGTCAGTTATTATATGATCACTTGTATTTTTAATTTTGCTATAGCAATAGTGACTTTATTTGATGAACAAAATTATTTTTAGAATTCTTTATGTTTGGGATAATATTCAGAAAGCTTTGTACAAAGAACTTCTAAAAAATTATGTATATATAAACTTTTTTAAGTGACGAAGCTCATTTTTAAATAGCTTTGTAAATCGAAAACTGTCGCATTTGAGTAGGAAAATCTATGTGTTTTATGAAAAAATGCATTCACAAATATCCACTCTTTGGTGTGCAATGGGAATGCATGATTCATTGGCACATACTTTGTTGAGAATTAAACAAGGAAAGCTGTTATTGTAGATTTTTATTGAGCGTGGTTGAGGTGAAGGTCAATGAAGCATCCCAACATCAAAGGCAGCTCACGACAATGCATGATACTTAAGACAAGAAGGGTTGTGTTGGCCTTCATCAGGTTTAGGTTCCACGGGGAAGGTCGTTACCCTAGAAGAGGGCAACATTGAATAATGTGATTCTGAATACTATTTTTTAATTGTGTATATTGTAAATAAATTTAATTTTCATTTAATTGTTTATTCATTTCGGATGTACCTCATCACATTTAAGTGGTTCATGTTTAAGTTTAAACCCGTAAACCTAAAGTAAATGAAAGTTGAAAGATTTTTTTGTTAAAAAATTAATTAATAATAAACAAATTATTTCCATTGGAAAAAAATGTTTAAATTCTTTTAATTCTTTAAATTTAAAAAAAAGTAATTATTTTAACTACATTTTGTTTTTAAAAAACAAAATAAAAAAGCAATTAATTATTAATTTTAGAAAAATAACTTATTTTAAACCTGGATGGGTAAACAAAATTGTGGGTCATTTAAAATTACAAAAAATTAAAGGAAAAGTGAAAATCCTAAAATTTGAAGTAAATTTAACAATAAGAAGCGACTTTGTTTAACTTTCATTTTATTTGTTAATCTTATTGGTTCAATTTAAAAATAGTCAAATAAAAATGGATATTTAAGAGCGGATTCAATTTTTTGGATCAGAGGCGGCTACCCTTGAACTGTTTAGTCAGTGAAGGAAATCTGACGAGCAGCGGATAAAAACGTGGATAAATAAGCTTAATCGGATGTAAAGAGGGCTAAAAGCTGACTGAAATATATCGACGCGGACGTGATGTTGTTGCATTAATAGACCAGAAGAAGTTTAACGGTACTTAACAGCTACTAAGGCAACATGCCGTATGTTGCCTTCTAAGATATAAATATTCCGATGAATCTGCCCCGTAAGCTAGGCGGCAAGTTGCGAAAATTAAGGAAAATGCGGTTAGAAATCGTAGATTACTTGCACACCGCCTTGCGCGCAAAGATCCGTATATGCCACCATAACTCAGTTTAATTGTACTTTATGTTACCATATTACATCAACAGGAGCGAAAAAGTCGTAATTCTTAATAAGCGGCGCCCAATTCTACCTGGTGTAACGCAATTAAAAATAAAATTAAAAATTATGAAGCGCCTGGTGTTAAGAGATATATTTTGGTTAGCGAATTTCTGCCAATAAGGTCAATGTAAAAGACCATCTTTCAAGTTATCAAATTATTAGCATTTTTATATTCATATTTAAAATAAAATAGTAGAATTTTCTGCTTGTTCAAGCAGAACATTTTAATGATTACATCCACTCTACCACTTTAGTTAATCGAGAAAATAGAAACATTATAATTTTAAGGTTATAATACAAAATGACACAAACACCAAACATTAAATCTTTTTATTAAAATTTCCCTTTTAGTCATTTACTTATTGTTCTCAATGTTTTATTTACTTTGTGAAACTTGATGATTTGGCCGTATGTAGCCTTCAGACCATCCAATGCATCTATGCCTCCATGAATAAGGAAAACATACTTGCAGAGTAAATCAAAGCTTCAGATTGAACCTTCATGTGTAAACATAGCAACAGATGAACATTATTCTTTGAAGTATAGACCATGAGAATTTGTGGTCATTTGGCGAGTCCGACTTCATGAAGATACTACGTTATGTCCTTGTAGATAACATATTTTAGATACTCTATCCGTCTTCCAAACTGTTAAAACTTACAAAACAAATGCCCCATCGAGCAAACAAAGAATTTAAATGATTCAAGTCCAAAACATGTGAGATGTGAGGTATAATGGTATCGAGTTTTAAAGAGTCTCGTTTGCTTGATGGTAAATAAAAGACAATAGGAAATTTTGTGTTTAGCTCTACATAAGTGTACACATGTTGGGCTAATACAGGTCAGCATCGGCTTGGTTAGAGTAAATCAAGTAAGTATTTTTTTTAATTTCATCACATAAAGAGAGAATTTCTAATGCTTGGTATTCTTTGGTCTATATCAAAAATATTTTTTTATTTGGTGACAAAGTTGTTTCTGCGAGAGTTATGGAGAAATTTTTAATATCCATATGAACTTAGGCGCTTGACATGAACTACACTTTGATCTTCCACTTTATTCGTTTACTTTTTGCTTTTATCATTTCGAAATTCGGTTTTTAGTAGTAATCTATAAGTGTATTATTCTATGTCTTTTGTTTTTCTAAATTAGTAAATAGATAAAATTCAATTAATTAAATTAAATATATCAAAGCAAATTTTAAAAAAAAATAATATATTAAAATTACAAACAAAAATCTTTTTATATCAAAATATAATATGAAAAATAGAGCTTGTTATAACCTCCCTAATTTTAATCCCAGTAGGGAATGTCAGTAATCTTGAATTCTTTTATTTGCTCGGTCTTGTGTTTTTAGTGTATTTATAGATTTTCGGTTAGCTTTTTTTGCAACCATGGTATTCGTCTCTTCTTTTTTTTTTCCGTATTTAATTTTTTCCTTGTTATTCTTTCCCAAATTCCAAAGTTCTTTTCTTATTTTTTCCTGAACGTCTTTTTTTTGAAATTTTTGTTGATGGTTTGTTCTAATGTTAATTTTGAACAGCATTTGGGCTCAATTTTCCCTTTTCTTTGTTTAGATAGGATTGTCCGTTGTTAGAATTTTAAACATTTATAGTTGCATTTTTTTTTCAAGGTTGCCTTTCCTTATTTTGTTAATTTTTGTTTACAATTTTTCCTGTTTCTTTTCTTTAATTTTTTATTTACCCCGGATGGATTGGCTTTCTAATTTTTTTTTTTTGGGGGTTTTTTTTTTTAAATCTCTTTTTTTAGGTTTTTTAAAGTTTAATTGAGTTTCCTTTCTCCCATTCATAGTTTTGCATTCTTTTTTGCTTAACGAGGTCATGGCGATATTAAGGTTTTTATTTTTGCTTTATTAGCCCCTTTAAAGTTTTCTGTGGCTCTTCTCATTATAAATTTTCCATATATGTTTAAAAGCTGCGGCGATAGAATGCAGCCTTGTCTCACCCTTTATTGTGGATGGATTCGTCAGATAGCATTTCGTTCACTTGACTCTGCCTGTGCTGTTTTATATAAGCTGTTTATAAGAGATATTATATTTGAGGTACTCCCATTTCGTCTAATACCCCATAGTTTGTGCCATTTAACTTTATTAAATGCCTTACGATAGTCAATGAAGCAGATATACAGGGAATGTTAAATTTCTTGGCTTTTCTATTAGTTGTCTCAGTTTCATGATCTCTATTGCCTCTTTTGCCATAAAACCTGCTTGTTCCGCTGATATTTGGGAATTTAGATAGATTTTGAGTCTTTCATTAATTATGTGAAGGGGATCTTACTGGTGTGTGATATTAATGTGATTGTTTGGTAGTTTTCGCATTTAGTGATGCTACCTTTTTGTGGATCGTTATAAACATAGCTTCAGTCCATTCCTTAGGTCATTGTTGAGTATTTTTATCTTTTGCATAAAATGTATAGCTCTTCAATTCCTATTTGGTCCGCTGCTTTTATTATCTCAGCTGTTATTGCATCTAGGTCAGGATTTTCTTGATTTTAGTTTGTTTATAGCAGATGATATTTCCTTCTTAATATATCGGGTTCTTCATTTAGTTGTCCATTTTATGTGATTTCTTGTTGGCTTAGATTTCCAGAGTATAATTGTTCGCAGTATTGTTTCCACGTTTCTGTTATGTCGTGTGTTTGGTTTTTGTTTGCCCTTTTATCTTCGATCTCCCAGGTTTTGAGTATGAAAACGCGCGTTAAAATTTTATTTTTCGAAAGAGGTCTGGGTTTATTTGTGATTGCATGGTTTTCGATTTCTTTACATATCTCAGAGTAGTAGTTGTTTTGTCTTGTTTGCATGCTCTTTTTTTCGCGGTTTAGTCTCTGCCAGGTTTTGTTTCGTCTCTTTAATCCGGTTTTGCAGTTTCTTTATGTTATTTTTGAGCGTGTTGTTGGATATCCAGTGTTTTCATCTGGGTTACGCTTTGGTGATGTTGTTTCGCTGCTTCCAACAGCCTGTTCTTAATATCGTGCCATATTTCTCCGCATATTGCACCCGGATATGTTTTTTGCATCGAGTTTTTGTTAAGAGATAGTCAATCTGGTTTCTTGTTCTATCTCCTGAGTTTTTCCATGTGTAAAATCTTATAATTGATGATTAAATACAGTGTTCATAATAGTATAACCGTTTTCCGTTGCGAATTCTAGTAAGGTTCTCCTCTGTCGTTCCTATGTCCGATACCGAATTTACCTACTATATGTCTAATGTTTCTCCTGCCTTGGTCTTGAAATCGCCGCATATTATGGCGAGGTCGTTGGAAGCTTTGAACCGTTGCTTCGTGTTTTTCATAAAAGTCTTCAATTTCAGCATCTGTGGATTGTGCGGTAGGTGCGTATATCTAAATTATGTTTATGTTTTGTGGTTTGGCATTCAGTTTTATCCGGATTATCCGGTCGTTTATTGCTTAAGTCTATTATGGTCTTATGTAGTTTTGTGGAGACTATTATGACTACTCCAGCATAGTTGTTTGGGCATCTCCACCTGAAAACTATATGTTGTAGTTGTTATTCGTTTTAAAGTATCCACTTCCTGTTCAATGTGTCTCTGCGAGGCCTGCTATTTCAATTTTTTGTTTCGATTTTCTCTTTCTATGGTGGCTAGGTCTTCGGTGAGTTATTAAGCCTTATATGTTCCAAGTGCCTACGCTATTTCTTGTCTGAGTTGTATAGATGAAGGTATATTAGTTCCAGTAGCATAGTTTCCACCCGTTGTCTGGATCCCTACATTCGTGTGGCCGGTAGCATACTTCTCCTGTTCAACCCGGGTCGCATGACGTTGTCCGAAGCACTTCTTTGTAACATCATCATGCGCAGTGGTTTTCAAAAAATAATGCAGTGGATTCCGTGTTTCTGCATCTCAATATTATGGCCGTGCCTAGAATATTTCGATATCGCTCACAATAATCTGACAATAGACCGTTTTGAAATCCATCTTTTGGCGCTCTATTTCAGTATTGATGGTCACCGCTGCCCTCTACCAAGCCTGTTAGCCGGAGGGTATTTTATTTTCTCCTATCCTTCATATCCGAAGGGCGTTCTATAGAGAATTGGCAAGACAAAAGAAAGTGTATACAAAATGAAGTAGAAAATTAATTCATTATAACCTAATTTAACCTATTCTGTCGTAGAAGGAAGTGAGCTTCTACACCACATAATATGATACACTTAAGGCAAGTCTTTCTTTTGAGAACATCCCGAAAACTAATTAGAGTTAATTTTATACCAAAATTGGAACAATAGGACAATATAAAGGCTACGGCTCTAAGATCAATTAGTTTAATGTATTTTGCACTAAAACTCAAAAAATGACAGCCATATCGGGGCATATACATTATTCAGAATTAAGGAAGCGTAGAATATATCCACAGATTTAATTACTAAAGTGTTAAGGAGTAAATTATTCGACCAAACAAGTTTCAGGTGAATAAACTGTATGCTCAAATAAAGACTAATATATTTATTCATAATGGGTACAACAATGATGGTTTGGATTGCAAAAGCAGGGAGTTTTGTCTGCTTTGCTGTAAAACTGTAAAACGTGATAATAGACGAGCTGTTAGACAATCGAAAGGAACGGATACATGGCATTCAGCAGTGCTTGGATCTTCAACACCTGTTAATCTTGCATTGTTCAGTAAACATTCGGTTTCTCAGGACGAAAGAGTTGTTATCCTAGACTAGTTTTAATTAGTAAACTTAAAATTATTGGCTTTAATGCTTATTAGGGGTTTTGATTGAATTACACGCCCCACACGAATGGATCTTAGAAAACGTTCTTAAAATAAACCTTTGATAAGAATTTAACATATACATTAACCTCGATGATTTATGAATGCAATGCCAACCGGAAATTGAAAGACGTCGCCAACAATAGCAAGTGCAACAAAAATGATAAAGGAGAACAAGACAATAAATTAGTCGAATTCTAGTGAATAATGGCTAGACTGCAATAAAAGTCCTCCGATTTTTAAATTTTAGCAGCAAATTCTAAGATTAAAATTCGATAAAAACACTGATTTTTTAAGAAAAGGATTGTAATGACTATGTGTGAGAATTAGACATATTGAAAAATAAAAGTGCGCTTAGTTATCATGTCATACCTGAAAGGCAAAACAAGCAATTTTATGTTTTGTTAATAGTCAAACAGATTTGTATCAGAATCATAGCTCTAGACTTTAAGAATATTAGTAAGTTAACTATGTAGGCATTAAACAAGACATGATAATCTAAAAGGTTTATTTAGTAGTATTGACGATTGGAATAGTAAACGAATTCGGTTTTGAGTTTCATTATTTCATACCACTTAATAATTAATTATCTGAACACCCATATTTTATTTCTACAATTGGTTGGCAACAAATTAAATAATGTACCAATATCGTTAGTATTTATATTTATAGGATTTATTTGGGAAACAACTCGAACTCTGCCTACGTTCATGGTATATGTGTTTAAATACCGTTAAATGTCGTTCAAATTTTTACAGGCGAAAGTTGTCTCCTCATGAACCGTGCACGCGTCTGACCCGCAAACCTTCCAGGAAAATTCGGCTTCCTGGAGTATATTAAAAATAGAAAATAAAGACTTACTGATACTTCTCGCCTGTACTTTTTTTTGCTCAACGCCAGCTTCTTAGAAACCTAAAATTGCGTTTAGTAAAGACAAAAAGTATGAAGAAAACAATAAGGACGAAATAGGTTTGGACTACCGTTATTATGTATGAAATTATTTTGTTCCACTGTATACTCACTATAACAAATTAAAGGGTCAAAATAAAGAAGGGTTGATTTTGTGTTCAAATAAATATTTTGCTACTAATAAAATTTCAACATATGTCGACGTTCAAAATTTGGATAGAAAGTCCGTTTTTGGCGATTAAGTAATGTTGGTCAAATCTTTTCATAATTTTCAAAAAATAATTAGGAATTTAAAACGCAAACTTAATAAATGAAAATCATACCTGATGATTACTCATATGACGATATCTTTATAAAATGTTTATAACACGAGACCAAAGAATGTAATAAATGATTAAGCAGTTCGTAATGTAGATAAGGCCTTTTTGCGTGCGCAAGCATTGTAGCTGGAGAAGGGCTGTCAGATGAATAATACTCCGTACTAAGTTCATTTGTTGGTCGAACTTGGTTCAGAGCGAACATGTTTCTATTCGGTAACTATACTTTGGGTGTGGTCGCTTGTGCGATACTTAATCAGGAAAATGTTTTGTTGTTACAGATTATTTCCTAGACAAAAGCCTGCATATGGACGACTACGACATGAACAGTATTGGAAGCGATTGGTGATGATGTTTATTTATATTATTTACTTATATTATTTCTTCAATTTTTTCTAATTTTACTTTGGACCAATCTTAAATATTTTAAGGTTATTGAACAAAACTCCATCATTGTTAGTTTAAATACTAATGGCGGAATACAGCATTGTCCGAAGTATCGAACCCGGCCACTTCAGGAAGGTCCTGAGGTATATTTAATTAGTTCTTCGGGATCTTTGCCTGATTGGGAACTCTAGCTAGGATTCCTTGAAAGCAAAAATATGAAAATTTAGATGGGGACCCTAATAAAAAATTGACGTTTTATCTAGGGTCTTTAGAATGTTTTGTGAATTTTTTAAATGAATTTAAAATTGTAATAAAATTAAGAAATCTTTTTATTTTTTTCTTCTTTTTTTTAAAAAAATAGTTTTTCCAAACAATATGGAAAATCATTTGTGTCTTAACTTCAAAAGTCCAACCTAATATTAAATATGTGAATTTTGCTTCAGTGTTAAAAGGTTGCAAAAATAATATCGATTAAATTTTTTTTACTGAAAGTTTTCAATTACTGTTGTTTGGATATTTAAATTTTACAATAATTTAGACAAAATTATTATTACAAGGACAAAATAATTTAACACGGTTGAGATTAGGATATTTTGCTATAGGATTTTTCTTTAAAACGCCCCTAAATGCTAACTAGGTTTTTCCTACTTTTTACCAAAAATGTAACTCCCAAATTCCATCGAATAAATATAAAATTCAGTCTTGTGCGGTACTATACTGTATTTTTAGTTTGTGGAAACGGCTAAAATATTAAATAATCTCCTTAAAGTTCAAAGTTAATTTATTTATGGCTCAAAAAACATTGAGTTTACAAAGTATAAAGTTTTATTTTATTGATTATTTCATAAAATAAAATTTGCAAAAAATTTTTTTTTCTTATTTTTTTGTTTAGGGATAGTTCTTTCAAACATTAAGGACTAAAATGTGTCTAAAACAAGTTTTTAATTATATGAATCTCTTTTAATCATTAGTATCTTTTAATTTTTACTAAAAGGTTTTTAAATTTTTGTTTGGTTATTAATTTTATACATTATTTTGAATAAAATATTTTAAATAAAAAGGAAATAATTTAGGTTTAGAGAAAAAGGAGGAGTGTGCAATTAGGTTTCTACCAAAACGAATAGTTTTTTCTCTTTCAATTTGTATAAAACAATAAATATATAATTTATTTGTCTTACTACAATTTTAAGCTTTTAATTAAGAAACAAGAGGAAAAATTTTTATTTTATTCTTCGGTAACACTATTTTGGAACCCAATTTTTTGCTAGTAAATTATAATTATTTTTATGTAATATTTTAAATAAAATTTTTTATAAAATTTTTGTGATGTTTAAATTTTTAGAAGGGATTTTAAATTTTCTTTAGGATTAAAATTATTTAACAAGGCAACTTAAATAATTTTTAGAACTTGGTATTTTTATACACTAAGGGTTAAATTTGTGATTCGATATATACACTTTTGTAAATTTTTTAAATTTACTAAATATTTGGGAAAACTTGTAATTTAGGTGACATTAACAAACATATTAATTTTGATTAAGGTTAAAAAAGTTTGACTTTTTTGCCCATATAGACGATTATAAGGAATAGAAAGAAGAAAATTTCTGAACCTATTTAACCCCCAAATTTTTGCCATGAATACATTATTTTGTTTCATAATAAATTTTTTAAACTAGTATGCAAATTTTCCGCTAAAAGATTTTAATTTTCCTAGTGAAATTCAATGTAAGTTTATATTAATAAACCTGTATTCCAGACTTGTTTTCAATTATCCGTGTTAATTTTTCCAAATCTTTTCTATTGCTTATTTCGTTTAAACATTTATTTGATCTAAATATTAACCTTGAAATTTAGTTGGAAGAATTTTCCTAAAGTTTCTCAGCCAGATGTTCCACATTAGTCTGTTTCGATACCCCTTCAATTTTTTGCATTGGTGCTTTCGTTCTAAAAAGTAATCCTGTCCCAAATTTTAAGAAGAACAAAGGATAAGCTGCTCCTTAAGTTGTTTTATTTTTTACGAATATTTTCCCAAAACTGTTTTTTATTTTATTTCTTTTAACTTATTTCGATCCTATTAAACTGAAATTTTATTGGTTTGAATCTATGTATTCTCACCCAATGTTTTCCCATAGTTGTTGGTAACCCATTCAAATTTATTGCTGCCTATGAATCTGTCCAATTTAAAACCAGAAGTTCGCAGGCTCCCTAATTTTGTTAAATTTTTAGATAGTATGCATGGTTGTATTTTTTCTGTGGTGATTTTAAAGCTCTTTTTACCAAGTTCCACGTGAGACAAACTCCCCTGCAGACTCCCTTGTAAAGTCATTATTTACCCTAGAATCTTCTTTTTTTAAACCAGTTTATTTCTGCAACTTATTTCTTCGAATATTGAGTTCTTAATTTTTTTTAATTGAATAAGAGTTTCGTCCTTTCAATAAAAAATTGCAAGGAATCTTTTTTACGGAATTTTCACCTAAAACAATATACTATCTAAAGTTTTAACGAAATATTTCCTTTAAGGTCTAAAATTTTAATAAAAGACTAGAAAAGACTCGCCTCTTCCGGAAAAGGATCTCCTTTTCTTATTACACTTGTCTCTTGGTATATCTAAACATTATAATGTGATGCGTATAATTACCTTTATCACATGCGTTACTCCTATCTTTTCGTGCAATATCAAAACCTGTCTTCATTTATGATTTACTCTTGTATGCCTAACTATACTTATTTATTACTTATTTATAAGATTACAGAGATAAATATTTAGAAATGCTTCAAATTAATTGATTTAACATGAATGTAACAATATAAGTGGTTATTTTCTAATGGTTAAATTTTATATTGTACAAAAGTCTAAAATTGTCTCTAGGGGTTTTAAAAATTACAACCATGGGGCAAATATGTTTATATATTTAACCAAATTATCTTGACTGTTTGCATTTTAACATACTTAAATACTTAGACTTGGCATTAAAACTTTCAGATAAACAACTTTTGAAGCACATACTAATATGTATCAGGCTAATTATAATTGTTTGATTGCGAAGAGCTGTTTGTAATTATTTCGTGATCAAAGTGCTTGAGAGTTTGAGGATATTTGTATTTAAAATTTGAAATATACTGTTTAGTTCAGTAAGATCTGAAACCTTACAATAGCTTTCCATATAAAGCGTAATGGTTGGTTGTGTTAATGCATCAACAGAATACAGAAACAGATTAATTTCTGTTCAATTACAATTTTGAAATTTTCTTTCCATATCATTATGTACTAGTTAATTATACAAATTCTGGGTGGCAGACCCTCATATTTTAAAAATTTATTAATTCAGTCATAAAAATCTTAAAAGTGTTCACCTGCAATTTTGCCCGCAGTAATGGATTTAAGTATGTTTTCCCCAGCTAAGTTTAAAACTTAAAACAAACTTATGTAAAGAGTGCGGCGTTTTGGTGCCTATGTCATTAGTTCTTTTCGTTTCAGCCGTTGCAAACCAATAGGCACCTAATCGAACAAAGGGTTTCCTTACATTTTGAGTGTCTTAACAAGTAACTTATTTTTTGCATTCGTACTATTTATATAATAATCAAATTTGTCATATAAGTATAATGTTAGTAGTATTGAAATATTAGTAACCTACGAAGGCTACCACTATCCTTAGAAGTCAATTATGTAAATTTTCCCCTCAGAATGTATCCGATGAAAATAAAAAATAGGGTTAATTTCATCATTCAAGAAATTTTCTATTTGGCAAAATAATCAATATTATAATAATTAATTTTGAAAAAACAAAGGGGTGTTGTAATGATGTTAAAATAAAAAAAAAATTAATGGTGACTAGAATAAATAAAATATATGATATTTCAATTATTTTTTTAAATGTTGCATTTAAGAAAAATGAGGCAATGAAGATTTACTAAATAATAAAGATTATACCTTGTTAAAATTTTATTTGTCATACAAAGTAATGTATAAACGTGAGAAAATTATAAAAACAAATTTGAAAAGAGTAAATAATTGTTTATTAGAGCAAATGTTATAAGAAATTAAACTTTATTAAATATTTTAATTTCATAAAATACCTTATATAACCAAATGAGTTATTGTAATTTAGTTTTGGTTTTGATAGAGACAGAAAAGATTTTTGGTCCCACCAGACAAATTTTAAGAATGGCCTAATTATAATTATATTTGTAAATCTGGTGATAATATGTCACATCGATTGATTTCAAGTCGAGTTTTTTGGAAGGACTGCATGCACGTTCTATGAAGAGATATTTTTCGAAGGTTTGAAACAGTTTTAATATGTCGCGTAAGGGACAGTTGTAAAAATGAAACCTTAGATACTTACCTGGCGTAGAGGTTACCATGATGATGAACGTAGTTCTTCCAGAATGAGCTCTTTTATTGCGTTAAAGTCGAACTGACCTTGCAATTATCCTAATGTGGTTAACTTAGGCGCGTAATTTGATAGTCAGGGTGGTGCACTATCCCGTTAAAGAACATTTTTGACTTTGGCCAACAGATTTCACTGCAGAATACTTCAATGCGAAACACGAACATTGGGGCTGTAGCATAACAATAATTAATAGCCGGCGATTACATGCTGTATACAAGCAAACAACTCAACTTGCTTATCAGGAGAACTCATCCTTTGACCCTCAAAAATTATAGATTTAATAAACTTTGGTTTAAAAAATTATATTCTTGTCCATTACTATACATCCTACTTAAAATATCAAATCATCAAGACTTCATAATAACTCTAGTCTCGAATATTACCGAAATCTAAAAGATCTTCATCTAACAATAATTTCACAAATTGGAAATACTTTGAAACTGTCTAGAAATTTAGTAGATCCATATGATTCTCTAAAGTCGACCGCGATATAGAACAAGCAGAAAAACATTCACTGAATTCATTGGGTAGATGGGAAGTACTTCAAACTATAAAATAACCCATAATCATTCTAAGAGACAAAGTATCCAAAAAACAATAACAAAAACGCTGAAATAATCAGATAAAACCTGGTGGGAGATCAAAATAAGCTACTAAACAATTGAAAACCTAATACTACAACATAACAGGCATACAGGATTATTTAGAAACCCACTGAAATAAACCAAATAGATTAGATAATTAAAAGGTTGGAAAATAAAAGAATTACTGGAATATACCTACCATTAAAAAAAATATATAACTGGGCTGAAGTAACAAAAAACAAATTATCAAAATTTTAAATCAGTTTGTTGTCAATACACAAAAAGTAAAAAAATTAAATACTTATAATCGTCTTTTTAAAAAGAATCAAATTATAACTACAAAAAGGTAGGTAAAATAATAAAAGAAAAACTTTACGTTACGATATAATTCCCAAAGATTATAAAATAATTGACAGTAAAACAATTTTTTTACAAACATATAATGTAATCCCAACTACAAAGTAAAAAATCAACCAGATTATCGTTATATTTAAAAAACACCGGATGAAATAACATCCTACAGGCGCACAAACACATTTTCTATACTGACAAGTGTCCTCGAGAAACTTATATTGCATAAAATAAAAAATTTTAGATGACCAAAATTAATTTAACACGTTTCTGAAGCCAACGAATAATTAACAAAACAGATAGTGAAGAAAATAACAGAAATCTCCATTGAAAGTATGTTCTCTATTTTGACGTAATTCAGGCTTTCAACAAATACAGCACAGGGTTTATGCTACAAACTAAAAATATTACGCCATTAAATATAAAAACGTATAAGATTTAAGATGTCAGAATGCACTTCTTAATAAAACAAAACCCAATTTATATCCTCAGGAAATTTAAAAGTTTGCCTTAGGACCTTTATATTATGTTTGTTGTAACGACAGACCCATCTCGATTGATTACAACAGCTACCTGTGCTGATGCTATGGGCCTAGTCTCCCGCCATAATCAATCCTTTTAAATACTTCAAGTTCATCTAAACAAAATTAAGCGATGACCTAACATATGGTGACTTCAAGTAAATGAATTTAAATCTTAACCTCTATTTAGTATAAAGAGTCCGCTAGTGGCTTTAAACGGCAAACAACTACACACGAGTTAGTACCTGTGACTACACCTTGACAAAACTGACCTGAAGAATACACATATTCAACAAATGGAAATAACTTGACTGAAATTTTGCAAATTATACTAGTTAATTGGAAGAAATCTAAATTATATTTGTAAACAAGCTACTGATCTATAAAGTAGCCTAAAGAATATTTGAACTTACGGATCTTGCGGAGAACTCTTCTATATTCAACATGGAAATTCGAACATTTTCATTGAAAATTGCAACGCACCGTGGTATTGCTATTCCTAATAATCTCGTTTACAATTTAATGGACGATCAGGATAAAATAAAAACAAAAATTTTAATCCTATTGTTACTTACACGGTAATTAAGTAGTCATAAAAATTCGTTGTACTAACTGAAAGCGTAAATGAATTACTGAAGCTCTACTCTACAGACGAAATATGATTCTCAAAATATGTACATTTAACCAGCATAGAAGACGTAGTCAGAAAGACAGTTCGTTCAGACATAGTTTACATTGCCAAGTGTTTTGTAACAGAATGAATGTCAAGTTAAATTTAACCATCTATAGAAATAAATAGTATTCGTATTTTTAACTAATTATTAAATTGAAAAAATAATTGAATTTAGAATCTGAGTTTTTCCAACTGGTGTCAGATATGACGGATTAAAAAGATTTGGGTCAACCCCAATCGATGAAAGTGAAGACACATGTACGTATTTATTTAAGGGTCATGGATCTGAATTCACTAAAAACTTTACATTTAAATAGGACTTTTAAGAATTGAAAGTTAGCTCGGAAGAAGAAACTAAAATTATAAGTTAAATTTGAAGGAATTCTAAAACTTTTGAAAAACCAGAATCCTTTTTTAGAAACAACAAATTAGAAACGAAAGATATTTAAACGTTTAAAGGGAATTAAATGAACTAAGATAGGTGTAGATGTTCTTGATAATCGTAGAATGCTTTTAAGTACGGAAAACTGATGTGTTTGATAATCGATGGTTCCATGCCCAAATTCATTTAAAAGTAAGAATAAAGCTGGACTGGGCTCAAGCAGAAAGATTCCCACGGAATATAAACAGTATACAAGATCTAAAGCCACAATCCATTTTCCAAAATTAAATTAGGACTGCAGAGTATTTATCAAAATTCTGTGTTTTTTTAAAACTTTAAATCTAAAAAGGAAAACTGTTTCTTTTGGCTGTGAAGTCTAACAGAAAATGTTTGAAAATGCAAATTATATTTATCAGAGAACAAAGCGATGTAAGTCGACGAAGCCGAACCACTTTGGAAGGACTGTAGGTCACGTTTGGAGTACGTTGCAAACTAACATCTTTTAAAAGTTTGAGAATACTGTACGCCTGAAACTAACATTTGAGCAAAATATGACCGGGACTGATTTGTTGTAAAAAAACCAAAACCTCCCCTCTCTCTCGCTTGGGTTAGAAACTGTTCAGTTCTATTTGGAGTTGTTAGAATGATAAACAATAGGAATGCCGCGGAGCGTGGAACAACCATTGTGATTAAATTCCTCCCACCACAGACTTCAACAACCGATGGAGAAATTGTCTCTCAACGACTCGTGTGTTTGAATGGTAAGTGCTTCAAAAGGCAGAAAGGGCGTGAAAATGAACCACATGATCGTCGGCGCGAACATCCGTCACTGAGACAAACGTTGATCGTGCAGACGTGTTTATTCGTGAAAATAGGCGCAGCACTATCAAGGAACTTAGAGCAATTCTAACATCAGTGTTGTTAGTGTAGAAGACATCTTGAAAACCCACCTGCACTAAACTTAAGTCCAGACATATACTTTGCCGCATATTAATATTTTTAATATTTTTACCAGTTTTCAATTATGATAACTTTATAATTTTTTGCAGAAATTTAAATTACTTTATTATTTTTCATATTTCTATTGCAACACACAAATATTCACAACATGTGTTGTTTCTATAAAAAGTCTCTGACGTTTTGTTAGTATGTGCATCACAAACACATTGGCGTTTGCAGTGTCTAATAGGATATATTCTGTTGGTTAAGTTTTGAACATACACGTATAACAAAATCATCTTTTAAGTCCGAGCTGCAGGAAATAAATTAAGGGGGTACCTAAAAGTATTTCAAGTAATAATATTTTGTATGTTATTTTGGGTACTCTGTGAGTAAATCGGGTTTTTGACCCTAGACTTGTGTTAACAAGAGGAAAGTTTTCGGAATTTTTCAGTTTTTGCTTATAAATTCTAAACCATGCGTTTTTAGTGGAATACACCTATTTATAAAGTCAAAATGCATTAAATTTCTTTAATTGTCATGGTAAAAGTTAAAAATACAAAATTTTCTCAAATTAACAAAATTAAGAAAAAGGGTTTTGCCTTACAACTTCATTTTCAACATTTCTATGTAAATTATGTTAGGTGCAGAACTTTTTACCCTTTTCAGGTAAAGGGATTGTTGGGAGTCATTATAATAATGGCCTTGAACCCTTCCTCAGGTAACGGATCAGGTTGGTGTTGGGGAAAGTGAAAGACCGATCCCTCGTGACCCCTCCTTCGCTCACAAACCCCTCTTAACGATCCTTTTCTACGTTCCTAAAGTAAGGGTTCTTTTCAGTTTAGTTTAGTTGTAGTTGTTTTAACTGTTCATTGGTGACTTCTTATTTGAGTGATATTACAATGCGTTTTTGAACTTGCCGTAATTCGAATAATTTTCGGAATACCACCGAAAGTGTTCAAATTTTTAAAAAATACCTGCACGTGTCCACAAAAGGCTGGGACAACCTACTCCCAACATAGATCAAGCCATGGAAATTATGTTCACCTTTCTCGAAGAAAGGTGACAAATTTTTTCCTTAGACAGTTGCTTTGAAGTACCTGAAAATTCTCGTTCACAAGTTAAAACTTTGAAAAAACGTCTGGGGAGGATTATAAAAATGACATAATCATTCTTGGTTCACACAACAGATGGGTGTCATATGTGCCGATACAGTTTATTCAGCCGGTTCATCTTCGACAACCCTGACTTTAATATGGAAGTTAGATGGAAACGGCACATTCCACGCTATGGCAGGATAATGGCCGTTACCCTCCGAGATGCTGTGACCAGTGAAACAAATGTAGTTCGCATGAAAGTCACCTTAGCATCCGACCTAATTGGCAAAGCTGGCACTGTTGAAGTTAAGCAGTATCACCAACCACCAATAGAGGATTTGAAAATTGTTTAACAGAAATATCAACCCTGTATAGAACATCGTGACGTCTGCCTCTGATATTACCTGACTATATGGGAAGAACACGCACTTATCATCAGTACCCGATTTAATTATTTATGGAACTGAGGACAAAGAAAATATGAATGTTCCAAGATTGTGTGCCTCCCTTTCATCAAAGCACCTCCAAGTGATTACTCTACAGTATGTACATCCATCTTCACTGGAACTGAAGATTATAAGAAAAAAAACATTGTTGTTACTTTTGACCAGCATTGTTTTGGAAGACTCGTGATGTGTTTGCCTTCATTCCAGAGTTCAGCATCGTCGTTGTGAGGCTAAGAGGTTTCACCTCTAATGTCATTCATGGGTGCCATAGGGATAATTATAGCTAGAAGTGGTTTGAAAGAGCTGTTATGCGAGATTTTTGCAGTTTGATAAGATACTGTCTGGACATGCTTATGCCACAGTTGTATGTGCAAACTTTGCTTGCACTACTTTTTGGTTGATAATTGATCTCTTGAGGTTGAAAGGAGAGTTGTTTGCAAAACTTATCGATTACCAATCCATGTTAATTCTGCATGATGTGAAAGTTTTTTTTTTAAAGTGCTGAATAAAACTGGGATAGAGGGTCAATTGCGGCGTTATGGATTCAGTACTTTGTGAATAAAAATTATCAGAACTGAACTGCGGTGACTGGAACCTCGACCTCGATTCAGTCAGAGAAATAAATTAAACTATGCCAAGTGTGGACACTTGTACTACCAGAATATGATCACCTTAAGAACCAAAATGGATTCTAAAGAATATGAAAAGTTCACTATTAAGGGTTACTTCACTATTTGCAGCACTGGCAAATTCTGGTCAGGAATCTGATCAGACATGAAAGTGCAAGTTCTTATACGAGCCATGAAAAGTTATGGCGGGCTAACTTATGGTCGTGATGTCAGTGATAATATGCTATCTTGATGGATTGTGGGTATGCTATGCCTCCAAAGTGCCAATGAGGAGATAAAAGTAAGTACGTTCAGAGGCAAATAAACAGCACGTGGATGTGAGGCCTTTCCGTGTTGCTAGGGATATTCTTGACATCAAGAAATTTAGTAATTGGTTGGCTGACTTTCCACCATTCTTTAATACACAAGAGCTCTTGTCAAAAGGCCCCGTTGCTTCTAAAGTTGTGAACTGCCACTTAGCGCAAACTCTTGGCATCACCTGTATACAGATCCGTGTGTAAAAAAATTTCGTCGATATGAAGGTGAAGCGTAAGAATAAGGTGGTTACTCTAGCATTTGTTTCTTGTTCTCTGAAAATTAAAAGAAAAAGTTCACAGTACACCTAACTTTTTCAATATATTTGCATCAACAAATAACCAGATGCAGATCTCAGAAATATGTTCAAATACAAGCTAGCCCCCTTCCCGATGCTTCTCTTCACAGAGGAAAGTATGCAGAAAGGCAGAAAGTCAATATTGTATGATGCATTCACTCTTATACAAAATAGTAAACTTCGCAGCAACAAATGCGCAATTGTTGATGGTGGGTACCTGCTGCATAAGATCATGTGGAACAAATCAACAAAAGCCATATTTGAATTGGTGTGCCACAATTATATGGATCATGTTAAAAGACACTTTAGAACAATGCTATAGTGGTTTTAATGAGTATCCTGTTGGCATAAATTACCAGAGCACCAAAGCAACAGAACGATATCGTTTGTGACACCAACAAGAAAAACTTCATTTCATTGCTGATGACTGAAATGAAAAAAACTTTTAAAATCTTGATGGCAGTGAATCCAGTAAATTTAATGTTGAAAACTGATTGTAACAGTTATCATTGCTGTTGAAAGTTATTATTTCAAGTGCAATTAAAGTTTCATTTTCTTGTATTATCAGTGAAAACCACCGACAATGAAGAAATAATACTTTAAAAGAGTAACAATATTTTGTATATTAAAATTTGTTTCAAAACTATGCCGCCAATGCAAATTAAAATTTGTTACAAAAACAAAAGACATGAATGATGTGGGCAATGTTTACAGAGCGGCAGAAATTATTAATAGAAATACATAATTAAATGGTAAGAAAAATATCCATGAATAAATGCTCTATGTTCTTCAAAGTGTTTTAAAACAATTATATTAACCAAGTATTTGTATTATTCAGTTCTTCAAATTCATTGATTTTTAGGAAATATTTCCATTAACAAATAATTAATATATTTGGTCTTGACCTTGCTGCAAGTTTTACTAACCTTTTCACAGGTGGAAAATCAGAAGACAGATCTCGAGATGGATAAATTTTGTTTCTGTATCATAGCCATAAATACACAATTTATCTTCAATTATTTTAATAATATCTGGTTTATTAATAGTGTCTAAAGTAAACATTAACAACTGCACCGCAACGTTTAGCAACATTCTATATGCTCAGTGATAGTCTGCTATGGTTAAAGCTGCACATGGTGATTTGAGATAGTACCATCTGCTACTCTCCTCACCAATTGGTTCAGATCACACCCGATCTTCAGTATCGTTAGTTCTTTTAATATACAATCTACATAAAAAACAAGTTTTTCTTATTCCAATATCTTTAAACCATGTTGTTAACTAATTTACTCTTTTAGAGTTAATAGTAGTTTTAATATTTTTTCAAGCTTAAGGATTTTAGTATTTACATATAGAAGGAAATAATAATGATAGTTCCCGTAATAGGCCTCGAAGGCCCTTTGGGGTCGTAACAGGATAGATCTGTTGCAGTCTAGAGCCTACAGTACACAGGGTAGTAACGTGGCCAGCGCTACTCCGACCGCTATTACCCTAGAGTTTGACCTCCATGTACTCATTTGTGCAGCCTGAGTCGAGCTGGGCCGTAAAAATGCTAGTGATCGAATTGGCGAGAACAGGTTCGAACCCGCAACTCTTGGTTTCGTAGTCTCGCGATCTATCCACTAAGCCACCCCGGCTCTCTAGAGAAGGAAAGCAGTTTTAAAATATGACGCAAGCGATTATCGCGCATTGTATCAAATTTAACTGTATTGAAAGCGCTGCCAATGTCATCTTGGTTAAAAATAGAATAGCAGGAAATTTTAAGTTATAATTTAGTACATTTTTGGAGTAGTGACAAGTATTTAAAAGAAATAACATCTGTAATGCAAAATAATTATCTTCATCGTATGATTATATTTATGTAGTTCGGAGAAAAATTTCAGTCTGAAAGACGATTCAAACAAGACACACATTCTTATCTGTCATGGAGAAAATGTTACTACTGAGCGTATAATTTATAACAAAATAGAAGAGCGTTAGGATGTCTTTGCAGTGGAAGTTTATAATATTTTTACAGCTACATTTAAGTGAGTAGAGTTTTCCCTTTGAGTATCAAATGCCTTAATAGACGAGTAAATGGTATCGCAACATGTTTAATAAGTTTACATTTTGTCTTTATGGTGTGATCAATAAAACCCAAAACAAAGTTCGTCAACAAACAAAAACCTGTTAATGATGTCCAGTGGCAAACATGCCCAGATAACTGAGAAAACGCAGAAGAGATTTTCCATTCTATCAAATAAATGGAAGATGGGAAAGCTGATGTAACTCACTTTCTCTAAAAAATCCCATAACTTGTTCCAAAATTTATACAAGGATTTCCAAATTAGCCTGATATGGTGAAAATTAAGTTTCATACTTTCAGCAACAGAACAAATTCAAATCAATGGCAAACAACGAAGTTAAAATGAATGTCAAAACGATTGAATTATAAAAACTAAGTAAATATTACAAGACAAAATATTAAACACCACGCGTATTAATTCAAACAACAAAAAGCTTATCCTGGTTATAAGACACATACATCTAACGGTTTATGTGTAAAAATTAAAGTAAACTAAAAATCATGACTTGTAGTTAGAAATTCCCCTTTAATATTAAAAGTAGGGTAATTAAGGATTCATTGTCATTGTTTTTTGTAAATTTGGAGATGCCATCTAGATTAAGCCCCACATAAAACAGTCGAACTAGTGGATTGCATAAGGTGGAGGAGTATACAACATTAAGTTTGTAAAAAAAACAAGAGATGCACCTGCTAAATGTGCATTATGTGAAAGACCGCATACTGTAAATACAAAGGTTGTATGGGCTATCAGTACTTTAAAGGAAAAATAAAACCAACCAACAAAATAATACTGCATTTTCTAT
The DNA here is from genome assembly GCA_036346155.1 of Sinelater perroti. Classification (NCBI taxonomy): domain Eukaryota; kingdom Metazoa; phylum Arthropoda; class Insecta; order Coleoptera; family Elateridae; genus Sinelater; species Sinelater perroti. The sequence continues at coordinate 10,850 of JARFIY010000175.1, read as the reverse complement.
CTATCCCCATCCAAGATTGCTAACGTTCTTAAAACAAGTTCTGCACCATACCCTCTTGAATAACCTCAGAACTTAAAAGTACCAGGAACATCTTTAACCGATTCTTAAATAAATTAAAAATCTAATTAATCAACTGCTTCATCTCAAAATATATTGTCTATGTTATCAGTTAAAAACAAAATAAAAAATTTTAAATCAAGTTTGAAACACATCTTGACAGGTGCCAAGATACAACTCCCTCTAGAAAACCACCAAAAAATTTAAAGGTCACATTTACATAAACCACCTTAATAGACCAAGGGATATTGGGCAGTAAAGCAACTGCTTTCACTGGATATTTAAGATGTTTAATCTCTATTCAAATGAAATGCGCCATTGCAGATATCACAATGAATCCTTTTCATTCACAAAAAAAAAAAAATAAATGATTAAATAACAAAAACCTTCGGTTTGATCTAATGGTCAAATCCCAACAAAGTTATGTTTTATAATAAATGGAATGAATCCCTCCCTACGATGCCTTTATATCAAATTTACCCAAATTTATTTAATATCAAAACTAGAAAATTTAAAAGATAATTTTAGAAAAAACCCCAACACTAGTTAAGTTTTTCAACAAATAAACCCGCATATTATATGTAATAAATAGAGCCACAAGCAAAAATACTTGTGCAATCTCTCTGGATGTCTAAAAGCATTTGAAAGTTGGCTCCAATCTACTTTCAAAAAAAAATCTTCCCTCCAATATTTCCTTCTCCTTAAATCCTACCTTAAGATCACCATTTCCAGTAAAGCCATGGTGAAATATAGTTAAAAATTAAAATCTTTTTGGAAAAATTTTCCTCAACTTATTTGTATACCCAATTTGTCTACTTCAGAAAACGTGAAAAACTTTGTTGATTATGCTGCCGTTTTCTTGGGAAAACCCATAAATAGCTATCACTAGGTAAAAACAATTTAGAGTAAATAAGCAACTGTATAACCAAATAGTTAAAATAAAACTAATTCTACTTAAGTGAGGCTCCAGTATCAATGTTAGTAAATGGAAATGAAATACCACAATCAAAAGACACGAGATCGCAAAGATAGCAAACTGATGTGGAAAGTATATATTCGAAAGACAAGAAAGAAAATGCAATTGAAAATCAAAAAATTATATTAGCAAGAAAATGAGATCCGACTCTATAAAATGATCATCAAACCTATCTGGACATGGAATTATAATCTGGCGTTGCTCTAATTCCACCACTGTTGGCGTTCTTTAAAGGTTTCGGTTTAAAATCTTACGTGTCATAGCAGGTGCTTCGTGGTACGTATCAAATCGAACCCTACATGAGAATCTCCGGATACCATATGTCAAAAAAGCTGTAGACCAATATATAGCACTTATATTAATCACATATATTCGTTCCATTTTTGTTATCTATTAAATTTTTTTAAAAATAACACTTCTCGATATTATTTTTAGCATGACCTGTACATAAATATCAAATTATCTCATCAAAGTATGTATATAAATGTTTAGATTCTTAATAAAAAATTTAAAAGGTCTCCCGTAAGTTTTTAAAATTTTCAAAGCATATTTTCTATAATCCTATTAAAAATATAATTTAAACTCGTGAGAATAAAATTTTTTATTACGTAACAATTTTTTATAATTTTCTATAATACGGGAAAAATTCAAAGAAAACTTCTAAAACGTAAAAACTAGAAGGCTGGGCATAATAAATAAATAATTTGACTAACTATTTGCAATGATGGTACCTATTTTATGTAACGTCATAAAAATCAATCACCATATTTGGAAACTCAAAACTCGTAAGTTACCGCAAGCTCTTTTGTTCCTAAAACCTCCTTTGATGTTTACCTCTAACAGTGTACCTTTTAGCTGTAAAGGATTTAAGGAGGTTTATGTGAAAATCCATCAAGTCAACACGGTGCATTTGGTGCGCCTCAAGACGTCAACTCAATTCGTGACAGCTCGCACCTACAGAACGACAGGTTTGAAGCTTCACGCCGCATCTATTTTCGGTCGCTGCACTTCAACCCCAGCAGCTCGCAAAATTGGCTGTATTGACGTTTGTTTAATTTTTTAGAATTTTGAAATATTGCGATTGGTTACAGAATATTTGAAAGCAAGAGGAATATCAAAATTACAATAAATCCCGCTATCAAATTATAAATTTAGTGATATATTGAATTTTCTGTCTTTCACCTATAATAATTCAAGGCAGAAGCTTGTCCTCAAATTATAAAAATTAGGAAAATATCCTGCTAGATGAGAAGGAAAAACTTTTTAAGCTGCAGCAGCTTCCGTGTATGATAAATATTTCTCTTCTAGGTCACAAGAGGGTTGGGATTTAGAGTTTGGCCTAGATCCGAATGCGAAAACAAGATTGAAGAAAGAATGCTTTTAAGTACAGTTCTGTAAATTATATATGTTTTATTACATTTTAAGGCTATTTTGAAAATATAAGAGATATCTTAAAATATTCTCTTGTATTTATTTTCTCTTTAATCATTACAAGAAGACTTATAACACAAAATATTTTATTCAAATAAATATGACTTTAAGCATTTTATTAAAATATACAAGAAAGGTTAAATAAAACTTAAAATAAATAAAAAATAAAAAAAAAGGAAGTTAAAAGCATTTAATAATTTCTACAAATTCTGCAAAATGTATTTTCTGTTTTCAAGAGGTTTGAGGCATTTAAACATATTTGATACTATAATTGTTTATTAGAGATATTTTTCGTTAATGTCTGCGCATTTTGCTATTGCTTAAGTAGATAAAGCACAGCACCGTTTGTGGACCACCGAACAAAGCTCCAATGAAAGAGAACTTTTTATCGCGTGTTGTATTTTCATTTGCTGGACAAAACGTAGTCGCTTAGCGCAAGATCCAGCGAATATGGTATATGAGAAAGGTAGTGTGACTAAGAACGTGCAAGATAACAACTGATATTTGTACCGTCATGTTGAAACGGCGTTGCTAAATATGTCAGGTCGCTTAACACAGTACTGCTCACTGTTAATGCGTTTATAAGAAATAGTCAACTCACCAGCAGAATAAAAAAAAAAATCAACAAGTTGGATGATTATATATATACTTCCATATATATACTTCCATTTCATCAATTGGCGTTTTTCTGGCATCTAGTGCTAGAACCATGAATTGACGGGTGCGATTAGATACTTAAAAGCATCTCGATTGGCTTTCTGGTACAGTTACTATTGGCATACCTTCACATGCTTTTGCATCTGCTAAGTGGAAGTTTTAGAAACATGTTGTGATAGATCTTTCTACATTTCCTCGATACGTTCCTGTGGTAAGAAAGTTTACAAGTTTGTAGCTTTCGCTTAGTTTTACTAAGCTTGTACTTGATGTTCTTACATTATTAACTGAATCGGGCGACTGAGATAGCTAATCAAGTGTAACGATACTAGAATGCTTCTTCTATTCGATGCAAAAGCTTACTGTGGTGTTTGGGGAGTTGTCCTTCTCCAGGATCTAGCCCTCGTTTTTCTTGATGAACCAACATTCGGCGGTCAGTACATATTTCTTATAAATCTCAAACACTTTTGGAACATTTAGATTCTACGTAAACAGATGCAACGTTCTGAAACAAAGTTTTGAAAGTAGCTCAAAATGCACTTTTATTTGGTGTTTAACGACCCGGTATAGCAACCTTTTAGTTGAGGTTGACCAGGCTTATGGGATGATAACATATCGCCAACCAGAAGCTTCGTCCGTAAAATTACATTGCTCTTTTGCCTAAATGAGTCGCTTCGTCATGATTTTCAGCTAACAAAGGTTTCTTCACTAAACTACGAATTTGATATCATGCACACGGAGATGGGTTTGGATAACTAACAAGGAATTCATGGAGTTGTTCTGCTCCGATCGTTATCAAATTTGGTATACAGTATGATATGACTGAGGATGAATACATGTTATTTTTTGCTGTATGACACAAGACAGACGAGATAAGAAAGGTCAAAATGACGAAACATCAGGCATATATTGTCCATATCACTATTTTCTCTCGTGTCAACAACAAGTGTTCTTCTATTCTCATCAAGATGGCCACCCATAAATGTTCAATGCATCAATTTCAAGCAGAATGTTTTGTAAAATGATCAAATGTTCCTTCTTTAAGGCAGGATACATACTATAGAGACCTCCCCGATTTGAAACTCCTGCCACTGTTTGTTTCCCAACAACCTTCGAAAATTGTCAGAAGAACATCGAGGGCGAGCGATGCAATGCATTATTCTTCATCAGATGTATTCGTTGTCAAATGTATCTTTGTGTTCAACCCGCAGTTAACACTAATGATATCTCTCATATGCAATTGTTAAGCGGTAAACTTTCATACTTCATATCTCTAAAGTTTTGAATCACACAGCAAAAAGCAATAACATGTATTCATCCCTCAGTCATATCATACTGTATACCAAATTTGATAACGATCGGGCAGAACAACTCCATGACATTCCTTTAAATATGATATATCTACATCTTGCTGTTTCAATTTTGCTGTTTTGACGTAATGTTAATCCAGGTTCCGCGAAAAAAGTTCACTATCTGTTTTCGAGTTTAGGCTGTACTTTGCCTACCGAGCCACGTTCTGGCAAGTCATCAACCGTTTTTATCTTGTTATATCGCTGTACCCACTTGCTAATGATTGTTTTCGACCTGTCCATGTTTTAGCAGCCGTTGCATGAGACAGAAACACAGGCCCTACCCCGCGACGCGGAACTTATGGTGTTTACGCGTTTCTTTAGCAAGAATTCAATGCGAACTGAATCACAATAGTCACAATAGAATTAGGGCGATACCTTTTACCAACTGCTAATATCGCCGAACACGCTCTTACTTAACTGACTGTATGTTCACTTGTAAGGAGAAGAGGATATTATGGAATAGTCGAAAATATAGAATACCAAGGTTTTGGCTCTGTTTGGTGCTGCTATCACGTGAAATACCATGAACTACTCAAAAGACTCCCATAACGCAGTTCAGTGAGAGTTGACCGCTTGCGTTGTCATACCACCGCCAGAACAAAATGTGTTTTTGATTTTCAAATTTTGCAGGTAAGTCTAAACCAACAAATTATTTGTTTTCAGATGTGTTTGGTCTATTTAAACCTAACTCCCCTTCCTCTTAGTTGCAAAAGTTTTAAATAGTCTGTGTTTTTTCAGATATGCCTAAAAAAGAAAGATGAGGGAAAGAAAAGCTTTGGTGCCAAACGCAGATGGTTAAGGTTATAGAAACTGTTTTGAAAGAAGATAAAATGTCCAAGGAATTCAGGTTCCCAGAGCGTCTCTTCCTTGTCAACAGTAAGAAGAAAAATGCAAAAGTAGCAGCTTCAACTATTCTTGACCGAAGCCAATTTTTCATAAAGAACTAAAGATGAGTTACAAAAATATTTAGTTGAGATAAAGGCCATGTTCTATGGGCTTACAGAAAAGATGTCTTTCTTACCTATCAACTTGCGGTTTGCAAAACATACGCCATCCATTTAAGGATGAAACTGCTGACAGACTAGTTCTACGCTTTTAAAAAAACGAAACTTTCAGTCCGTAAACCCATCGGTACATCTTTTGTCAGAACCAAGGATTTAATAAAGAAGAAGTAGACAAGTTTTTGACCTGATCAAGTTGTTTTAAAAACAAAACTATCCTCCTAATATTTATATAATATAAACAAGACTGGTTTGTCTGTGGTTCAAAGTTAAGTTCTCATGTAGTAACCCTAAAAGGAAAGAGAAATTGGGTTCCTCACATCAGTTGAAAGATTCTCTCGTTGCCATCATTCCTTGTATGCGTGCAAGAGGTGACTTTGTTCCGTCTCTTTAATATTTCCGAGGAAGAACATGAATGAACAACTTGAGTTGCTCCCCAAAACCATCGTGCCACCCGTCTGGTTGGATACAGACAAACATTTTAAATGGTTTAAACATTTCATTGCTGTAACAAAACCCTGCTGAGTCACTTATCCTACATCTTCTTGATGAGCACACAACCCATAAGTGTAACATTGACGCAATTAATTTAACAAGAAAAGTAATGTTACGATTTTATGTTTACCTCCCACTGTTTGCATAAAATTCAACCCTTGGATAAAACCTTTATGGTGCATCAAAATCTCACTATAGGGAAATGAGATCTTTTTTAAGGGGCTCAAGGCCCTTAAGCATTTTTGATATGATGGAACTGTTTGGCAAGGCCTATCTTAAAATACAACGTAGAGACATAGCAGTAAACGGCTTCAAAGTGATTTATTTACCCTGTCAATAGAAATGTTTTAGCAGTGAAGATTTTATTGCTTCTACACTCACTGTTTCTAGACCTGAGACTATGAGATCAACAAATAACCCTCTTCCTTCCACAGGTTCTGATTCACCTCAACCCTGTTCTTCCAAGAGTCCTGATGTGGTTGTTACTAACGTCTAAGTCAACAAATTTTGTTCCTATGGAATATCCCACCAGCTCCAAAAATAGAAGTCAAATAAAGGCAGGAAAGCTAGATCTTTTCTATAATAACCTACTTAACTTATAAAAAGTATTAGAGGATGATCTCAAAGAAAAGACAAAAGAAGGAACCAGAAGCTTCAAAACAACAAAAAACCTAACATTCAAAGACCTCCTGTTAAGAAATTAATTAGACCGACCCTAGACCTAAACCTACTAGAGATGACTCCAGTGTTAGCAGCGATGAATCGTTTCATTCTGTATATCTTCCATCTGTAATGGACCTGTCATCAACTAAAGAACCGAAAACAAAGACGCTAAAGTATCTTCTTAACGGAAAATTCTTCGAAGATCAACGAGGAAATTTGGATTAAATGCTTCAGCTGTTATCTGTGGGCCCACCATTACTGTACCGGAGCAGAGAAAGAAATTATATCTTGGACTTTTGTAAATAGACTCAAGCAGAATGACTTTTATAGTTAAAAATAACTATGTTTTATAAAGTATAATTAGTTTTCAATGGTTTAAACCCTATTCCATATTATCCGACTATTTCATATTAATCTACATTTGTAACTTTTTTAAATAATTTTTTTTTATAACAACAAAATAGATAGTATTTTTACGTGACGATTCATTACAATTAGTTACAGTATGTACTCATGATGATTTTGGGGATTTTTATTAAAAATCAGTAAAGTTATTTTAGAAATTTAAATGGTATTCCATAATACCCTCCTTTCCTCTACTGATACTGTTGATGTCAGCTTAGGTAACAGGATTCATAATAACGGCTGATATACTGTAGATCATTCATACTCCATTATGCAAAAAACAAGAAGACGCTTTACGAACAGACAACCTTCAAATTTTATCATTCATCCATTCTGGCCAAGAATATATGCCAAAGTGTAAACAACCTACGAAGCTTTTTTACGGAAAAAGAAAAAAAATTCAAATTGAAATTTTACCGGTAAAGTCACACAAAAGAAGTTTATGTAGTATGAAATTAAAGGTTCTTCATAATCTGAAGAATAATGACAGCATCATTATTGTACCAGCAGATAAAGTGTTCTTGTCACACAAGACCTGTACAAAATAAGATAGTCGAACTATTTGATTGAAAATTCACATGGTTTTAAATGGAAGTTTATAGTATGTATACTACGTGACGTGAACAAACTCATAAAAAGTTTTTTACTATGTAACTCTAAGAATATACAGGCTCTTCAAAATTCACTAGGGTGATATACCATTAGGATAAACTGATAGTTCTATTTACAAAATAGCTATATACTTGCCCATCTACAGAGTCGTTGAGATAATTCTGGAAAATGAAGTAACAATGAAAACAACATTGAAACAAGAAAAATTAAATTTATTTCTATACGAAATAGCATATTTGAAGTAAATAGTATTGAAGAATCATGTTATTTAACGTAGCGGTCAGCAGCGGCCACGATCTTCTCAAGTTAGGACCTAAACCTGTTGCAGGCCAACACAACTTCCTCTATGTACATATGTGTCATTACTTTCATGATGGAAAATTTTATGCTGTCGTTGGCGTTATGATGCCTTTCAATGAGGTTCGCCTTTACCACGTTCCACTCGTAGTAGTGAAGTGGACTAACCGCCGACGTCACCAAGCCCATTGCTTTTGCCAGATGAGTCATGCTCTGCCCAAGATCCCGATATATTTTCTCTTTCAATTCGCGGACATATTCGTCACTTCTATTGCAATCAGAATGCTTATTCTGTTTTGCCCTGTCAACAGTTACCTCCTCTTGATAATCAAATTTTTTGTACTTCTTGGTTACGTCGCAAACTTGAGTTTTATTGTATCCCAACCACGTTATAATTTTTGCCGGTTGCTTTTCTATGGTGGATTCAAGTATTCTCGGTTTATTTAATTGATTATCGTAGGTTGTTGAATATTTGGAGCTAACTTGTGTTACCTAATAGGGAACTGCTTATGAGTGTAAAACGATCTTTGGTTTTCCTTCAATATACCTAAAAAATCCGAATGTACCTCGATAACTCTGTATTGCAGCTACATTTCGGGTTTGTTATCAATTATGTAGCTGTTTGTAACAAGACATACCAAACGCGTAAAATAACGCGATAATAGTAGTATCAAACGAAACTTTGCGTAATTTAGAAAATGACTCCATCAGGTTTCCCGTTTCACTGTACTAAATTTACATTGGTACATTCCCCAAATTATCTAGAGTTGCCCCGAGTGGAAACATATCGGACATTGATAATAAGTTTAATTTTCACTGAGCAAACATCAAAGGACTTTAAGAATCGACAATACAAAAGACTAATAAAATGTTAAATATATTCAAGGAATCAAATTGCAGGTAGGAAACCTAATGGTCAGTTTTCATAGTTTTCATATAAGATGACTGTAACAATCTTAAGTAGGTTTTCCTAATGACAATTTACATATTCTTCTATAGTGCTTTGTTTTATTTGACAAGGCGTGTATTACAAATTAAAGATAATCTAGCTATGAAAAATCTACTTAACCCTGTAATTGCCAAGTACTGCATAGAAGAATTTGAACAAATAGCTATTATTAAACGCCTGTGGTGTGACTATCACTAATGTATCAAAAATATCGTAGACATGGAAAGGAGACAATTAGTTTTAATATATTTTAATTTAATACAAATGCAGTTTACAGTGGAACTAGAATTGAATAATATTATCACTTTTTAGACGTAGAAGTGGTACGGCTCCACAAACATTACGATACATCAATTCGTAACGATTCCATTTCCTCTCTTCAGTTTGCTGCCGCATGTTTCCCATCTCCATCCATATTTATGGGTTTACAACAATCCTGCTCTTCATCGGGGGGATATTGCCCCTTCGGAACATGGGGCAAGACATTAAAACTTTACTAAAGTCGGAGAGGGACATCTATACACCCCGATCGATACCTTTCAAAAGTCAAACCATAACCAAAATAAAAAAGTGGTGAAAACATTAGTAGATCGAGCCCACGAATACGTCAATATTAATTCTTACGTAAGAGGTTAACCCTAGAATGGTAAACATCGCCTGTGAGGCGAAGCATTTTTCTTTTGCGATATTTCCAGATCGCTCACTCGAAAAGCGTGCGTTCTGCCAACTCAGTTGGGTGTTAACGAGCTTGCGGCAGACGTGTACTGTTTTTCCGTTTCGTTTTATTTTATACTTGTGTCGCCTGTAAGGCGGGTTTACCAATAAAGGTAATTTTTTGAACATATTCGCTTGTGCAATTTTGTGATTTTTCCAAAATTGTTGTTTGTTACAACTTTTATAGTTTTTTAAAATGGCTACTTCAAGCGCAGCTTCTAAAATTTGAGGAGATATCGCAATGGAAGTAAATTGACGATGATTTGGGAGTAGATTTCGAGTCAGATGATAGTGAGGCTGAAACTTACGTCGCTGATTTAGACGATGACATGCAGAATATTGTTGTGTCTAATCAAAATGATCTCAATGTACAATCTACACCGACTCATGCTCAGGAAGCTGTAGGCACGTCGCAAAATGGAGAGCAATCGCCTTGTAAGAATTGGATAATTAGGCCATCGGTATCGGTTTTGAGGGTAAGAACAAATATATTTGGTCCTCCGAACCGTCTTCAAAAAAAAGTATCAAACAGAACTCCTTCGAGAAACATAGTCCATATAATGGCAGGGCAAAGGAGGGCCAAGGCATTGTAGATCCCTTGAAGAGTTTTGAACTGTTTTTACTTCAGAATTTGAATGAAGTACTTTTGCGCACTAATGAATATATTGGAAGCAGCTACCAAGTACAAAATTCAGAATGCTACTACATCACAGGTCTCAATAGAAGAGCTTCGTGCTCTTCTTGGCATATTATCTTGACGGCGCGCTGAAAATAATCACTTGGCAACTGATGAGCTGTTTGATACTACGATTTGTGGATCTCAAAATTTAGCTGCAATGAGCTGTAAACGATTTGAGTTTCTTGTCAATTGTCTGCATTTCGACGATCGTAACACTCGAGAGACAGAAAAAACCGACAAGTTTGCTCCTATCCGATATATTTGGGAAATTTTATCAAGCAGTGTAGAGAGCTGTATAAACCAGGATCGTACGTGACAATAGATGAACAACTTTTGGCGTTCAGGGACGTTGTCCATTCCGCATGTATATTCCCAACAAACCGGCCAAATACGGAATAAAGATAGTTTTAGGGTGTAAGATCAAAATATATGATTGATGCATCACCGTACTTAGGTAAAACCACCGGTACAACTATAAACGAACCATTGGGCTCTTACTATTGTAAGCTGCTTACAAAGACTATACATGGGACAAATCGTAATTTAACTGCCGATAACTGGTTTA